>UELU01142869.1:19662-104589 GCA_900490025.1 Megastigmus dorsalis | reverse complement strand
CTCTCTATAGCAACGAAGAATGAATGATTAGGATTTGATTCGCACCGGTCACGCTCTGATAACGCGGATAAAAAGGCCGCATCGTCCGTCTACGGATACGATATATATATATATATATATATACTCCTATCGCGAATACACGCGACTCGAACGGATAAAAGTTCTTGGCATCCCTGCTTTCCCGTGCCATATATATATGTGCATTTTAATATGCGGCATTTTTACGCATCGATTATTATTATCGTGATTAGGTGCCAGAGAGAAGATGATTCCCCGACAAAACAAGCTGTGCACTAGCTGTGCAGCAGGAGAGCAGTAGCACTGGCGCGCCCGCGATTTTCCGCGAAACACTCGCGCGCGCGACCCAGAAAATCCTCTTTCGAAAAATGACTTTTCCTCACAAGATTACATACGTGCACTATACACAAAGAGAGAGAGAGAGACGAGCTCTCATTGGTACAAATCCATATCCTCCCAAGCCTCGTTATAAGGCGGCTCAGAGACACAATTATTATTTCTCGATCGTCGTGGAGCAGCGGCGTATTTAATCCGCACGTGTATAAGTGTATATTGTTCTCCAACCTTACGTGTGTATATATATGTGCTACACGGTGGATTTTTATACTCTCTCGAGCCGCGCGCGAGCTGCCATCGGAATCGTAATGATCGCGAGACTCTTAATGGCTCTCAAGAGAGAGAATAAGAGCCGCCACATTTTATATAGCGATTCGAACGGAAAGAGAGAAGGACAACGACTCGTCCGTGTGTCCGTGGCAGTAGCACGGCGCTGCTGTGTATTGGTGTCCTCTGATGACGTAACGGTCAGTCACCTCAAAGTGAGGATCTGAAGCGAAAAAGAGGGAGAGAGAGAGAGAGAGACGTGCACATGCATGCGAGCACCTATAATGAGCGTTTATGCGACGGCGAAAATAGAGAGAAAAAAGGTATTTTTACTGCAGCGTATATACGTATATCCACATATATGCAGTCGAAATTATTTTTGGTTGAGCGACAATCTCTGGTACTTACATGCGTATAGGGTGGTGGTTTTGAGGGGAAGGAGATATGTGCAGCCTGTGTAGGTGCGACGTAGAGACGTTTCGTATAAGTTTTGCCTTCGCGTTCTCTTTTTTCATGGATGACAATGCTATTTTTTTCTTACTTTTCTTTGGTTATTCAATACCTCGACAATGGCTAAGAGGTGAATCAGTAAAATAATCAGCAGTATTCATGTATACATGGAGTTACTGGCGTGTTTAAATATCTTTTCCTCCTCGGGACGAAATCAACATTGATATCAACTTTTTCTACTCCCTCATTAAATAACATGAACAACATTTTCATTCTGCCAGCAACATAAAAGTTTGTTCCAAGAAACACACAAATACGCGCAAATCATCTTAAGTATAAATTAAATAATCCTTAAGGAAGTATCAGAATAGATTCGATGACTAACGAAAATCCCAGCTCGCGTCAGACTGTCTATTAATCGTTTAATACCGCGAAATTCGACAACGACATCCCGGAATCGAGGCCAAAAATTACAACACGTATACAGAATCCGTGGAGCTTTTCAATTCGCATACACTGATTTTCCCTCGTTTATGTGCGACTCGACACAATGTTTACGTCGCTTATCGAATCGACGATAACGAGACTCATCCATTTTTCTCTCCCGTTCCCTGGAAAAACATTTTTTTAACGTGGGCCAGGGATTAATCATTTACACTAGAGAGAGAAAGAGTCGCTAAAAATCTATATGTAAGTGCGTGTATACGCTTGCGCGATAACGATTATTGTTATTACGCCTCACTCGTTTCTTCCATTTGTTTAACGAAGTAGGAAAACAGACGCCGCTGACTAATGTACGTTTTGTTGTTTCGTCGCTAGGATTGAATGCGTGTAGTTAGGGGGACGTCTGTACTTTTCCACGTGAATGTGCCATTTTACGCAGCGAAGTTATATTATAACGAATGTTGTTACTTTTTTCTCTGCTCCTGACAGACTATATAGCCAAAGAAGAAGTGGGAAAGTACGAGACGAAAAGTTTGGGAGCAAAAAAGATGAAGAAGGAATGAAACTGTCTAAGTGTACAAACAAGTACAGGGAATTCCGATTGGTTGATAAAAAATTAAAAATGGCTCGAACTGCGAGGAAAGTAATGGTAGGCAACCGAGAGACTTTGGTATTTTTCTCGAAATTAAGAATTAAAGCACATCTTATGACAGTTTAGTGAAAAAAACACTTTGATGCTATTAACTGAATTTACAAGTACCAATCAATGATAATAAAAACATGAAGCTCTGAAAATTCATAAATATACGATAGTAGAGTTGAATGAAGTAGAAAACAATTCTCAAACTAACAACTCGGAACTAGATCAAAATATAATATATATATATACGTGTAGAATGGAGGATTATTTAATTTAATTATTCACGAAGTATCGAGGTAACTATTTGCTGAAGTCTCAGATTTGTCGTTTGCACAATTTTTTTATATATAAAAAGAGGGTAAACGAATAGTCACTGAAAATTACTGAAATTGTAGACCGACTGCACTCACACATCCGATCGCATATTTTCATATCGAAAATTGCCACTCCCTATAAAATCATAACATACGATCTACGATCGCACCAACATCAAACAGATTAAACAAGAGCACGTTTAATATAACCTATATCGTGTGTGCTTTTGCCTCCTCTTTTCGCGATGCACGTGTATACAAAACATCGACAATAATAAAAGGCCTTTGGCCATATTTATTTATGGAATAAAATTTCACGTTTATAAACAGCTAAGGGACGAAGAAATACGAAACATTTGTTATTCAATCGAGGCATCAACAATCAAACGGGGTCGCATCCTTTATACTTCTACAATAAGGGATTATTCACAGTGAAAGGGACCGAATTGTAGCTAGTTGTAGCCAGTTGTAACTCGCTACTCGCTATGAGTGCGCCCTGTAATATTTGGTAAATAGCGAAGAGATAAAATTTGATTCGGCCGAATGAAACTCAAACATGAGCAGCAAACTTTTCAGTCTGTGCATCTCTGATACAATAAACAGTCATCGATGCACTACCATCTCGCGCGCGATTGCTAAAAAGCCGGGTATCAACAATATGCACCGCGCGAGCGCAGCGAACGCGAAAAAAAAAGAGAGAAAGATCCCAATGGAGAGAGAAAGACTCGCGCACGGCATTGTCCTATTTTTAGACATCGAGGCGCGTCTGTGCACTCGCTATACCCGCGTATAATACATCCAAGAGACCGAGAGAGAGAGAGAGACGTTGGGTTAGGTTAGTGCGCCCCACGAACAATTCGCACAACGAGAGACGATCGAGCTGAGTGTAGTACAATCCCTCTCTCTCGCTTCTTTTTTCTCTCTCTCCCGCACTATACTATTCACGTCTACACAGAGAGAGAGAGAGAGAGAGAGAGCTGCTTTCGGCCTATATAGCCGCTGCAGTGCTCTGTGCAAGTTCAAGGAGTCGAGCGCTGCACTTTCCGTGGCAGTGTAGAGCTCTGTCGCGATAACATTGCCCCACCAATATCTCTCTTAGCGCCAAACTTTCGTCGTGTTATTTCTCTTTCGCTTTTTTTTCCGCGCAGGGGAGATATGGTACAGGCGCTGCTTCGCAGCTTGTCACTATGAAATCGCGTTGTGGACATTGGCCGGTGAATTTTGAAGATTTTAATTTGAATTGGACTGACATGTCCGTGAGAAGTAGTTGTGATATGCAAATGTTTGCGTTTTATTGTCTAATATTGTACGTTTGACAGATTCATTTTGTTAGTGGGTCACGAGCTCAAAGGTGGAAGGATTTTGTTAGATCGCTTCGACGGAATGACTGTCAGCTTGATTTATTTTTACCATTGGTTAAGTTTAATTAACCGAAAAGAACGGAAACAACTTGGAAAAGCAGGATATCGACAACGAAGAGCAAGAGATCAGAGAAATAACCTACATCCACGACCGAAATCCAATTTTTGTACCGCGTTCGCGTCGGACGATCCCACAGCTGCGCTATTCTCGTACACTATCGAAAATAAAGGGAAAGAATCATTCTCGGAGAAACTTTTTTATTCTTAATGCAATTAAATTTCATTTGAGACAGTAAAGCGTTTTATTGCATCGCAAAGATACAACCCATTTTTCCTCTCGCCGCGCGCCAACATCATAAAATTGCATTTCAATGTGTCCAACAGCGACGAAATAAAAGGAATAAGAGGAACAGGCATCCTTTAGATTTTCTATATACAAATATAAATAAAAGATGCGTATGATGGCGGGGACGAAAAAAAAGGAAGCGAAAATAAGCCATCGTAAATATTTACGATGTCGGTGCTTTTTTTTTCTCTCTCTTTTCAGAAAAAAATAGAATGTACAATGCGAACTTTTATGCGCGCACACACTCGTCCACATAAATAAAACAGCGGAGTGAGTCTTGCGCATAAAAATAAAAAAAAATAAAATAAATATATAAAAAATATAAAGGAAAAAATATGCTCCAGCGTATATAAAAAAATAGCTTTCCTCCCGCGCGTAGATCCTTGTAATCCTAAATGATTGCGCGTTCAATTCCACGCCATTGCCTCCCTAAACAAAAAGAGAAGTAGGTTTCGAAAAGGAGTAAGAAAAAGAGGAATCGCCCGTATTCATCCGTTTTCAACCCTTTCTGAGCTATGTTTCGCTAGTATGCCAATCATAATCTCGTCCGTACGCACGATACCCCCCTTTTTTTAAATGCATTGCATTGCGGTGTGTACAAGAGCACAGTTGTTTTTGATTAAAATTTAGGTTGGACGTACACTGTAACCGGGAAATTAGATCGGTACATGCTTTTGTTGTGTATAATAAGTCTGAATTTTCTGGAGAGATGATTCTTTTCAATTTGAGGTAATTAAAGGGACAAGTTGCAATGACGGAAATGTATAGATGGCGACGGAGTGTGTAATTTTCTATTATATGGCAATTAAGGGTATTACCGTCGGGTTTTTCAATTTGCAAAATGTGTTTCGAGCTGTGGTACACAATATTTAGGTCAGTTGGAACGTGTCTCTGTTCGAATGATTTTAAATTTGATAAGAGGCTTGAAGAGATTGAGAAAGATTGCAAGTTTAAAATGTCAAATGGTCGGTTGTAGGGTTCGTAGATTTTTATTGTCAAACTTGGTTTTGGCTAAATTTTTTTCTGTACACATCATACAAAAATAATGCGAAACACTGATGCTTATTAAAGTAGTCCTACATAAAATAAAATAAAAATAGCAATAGAATGACAATTTGACTGAAAAATGCTCTATTTTTAACAATCATTTTAAAATTTAGTGTGCTACATTCTTGATTCAAGAAAAGTTTTATTGAGAGCTAAAATCCGTTGGTGACGAATCAACCAGAATGACTAGATTCATCAAAAAATAATGGCTTTGTTGTTTTCTATAATAATCTCTAAAAATATCTCTATATTGACCTTATTTTATTAGAATCTCTTTTACAAACGTAAAAGGCTCAACTCTCTTTGTGCGCAAATAACTTGTAAGTAAAAATTGCATCTTCTCATCATTGTTGAAAATTCAGTTACGAAACGTTCTAAACTCAGAGAAAAGACAGGGAAGAAAGAGATCATTTATAGGTAGAGCGTCGCCCAGGTGCCTTTGCCGCATATACAGCTCGAAATTCAATAGCGAGTTCGTAAATTGTATGTAACTTGAGTGCGATTGAATCAATGCTCTTGACGAACAACCCTTCTTGACGTACGCCATAAACGCTAATGAACCCTCGATCGAAAAAAGAAAAATGTTGCTCGCCTCTATAAAGAAAAGACGCAAGCTAATTACGGCATTATTAACGAAGGAGCAGCGTCGCTTCGTAAATTATTTGCAAATTGCTTCGTAAAGCACCTGTAAAACTGTACATTAAATGGCTCAAAAAGGTATATATATACACCTATAAAAACATATTCCCATCCACTGAACATTTACGTGTGAACATATATATGTAGAGGCGATTAGTACGGTCATACATCGATGAATTGTGATCGTGCACCATTCAACAACTACCAAGGACTTTTGCCCATCTAACCACAACAATAACAGTAAACAATTTCACAACACAGCCACGTCCTTTGAAAAATTCTAGTTTTTCTTTCGGAGGACGAAAAGAGTTGCGAACCCGTGAGGATTACACCCCTATTAAATCAGGAGGTCTGTTAGTAAACTAGATTTCCCGCTGACCTTTATTTAGCTTGACCTACTGTGCGTACAAGAGCGAGGGAAGAAAAAAATAAATAAAACCACGAAATTTTTCAGGACTCTTTGAGACGCCGAGATTTCGCTTTTATCGCGAAGTGTGTGCTTGCGCCAGCGACTCGCTAATTGGAGTTAATAATTCTGAAGTAGGGCGGGAGGAGAGGTAGAGGGAGGGAGGGAGAGGGAGAGAGACAGAGAGAGAGGCTAAGGTCAATGACACACCGCTGCTTCTTCAACCTAACCTAACTCTCTGTTACGTCTCGCTCGCTGTAGAGTGAATTGTGCAACAAAAACGTTGTCGTCGATATGTGTATATATATATACCCTCTTCGTAAACTTTCAACGACCTACACATAACCTCAAAGCTACTAATTAAACAGGGCAACGGCTGAAAGCAAACCACTCGACTCTAATCAAGCCATACATACGATTCCACTCTGTGCAGTACTCGCACAAAGACAGAGAAAGAGAGAGAGAGAGAGAGAGTTGAAAAATCAAACGTCTCTTTTCAAAAACCTATCAGGGGAAATGCGCGCTTTAATAGGCTTTAAAATCGTAGGTAAACAGTTTTTTTCATACTCGCTACTGTACTCATCTTCCTCTTCCTGTTTTCTCTTCTTGTTCTTCTTGTTCCTCTTCTTCGTTATCGACTCCACTACCTCGACTGTATAACTGCACCCTGCTTCTTCCTCTTCCCGCTCTTCCCTCTTTTTTTTCTTTCTCTTCCTCTTCTTCATCGCCTCCACTACCTCGACTGTATAACTGAACCCTGCTTCTTCCTCTTCTTCCTCTTCCCGCTCTTCCCGCTCTTCCCGCTCTTCCCTCTCTTTTTTCCTTTTCTTCTTCATCAAATGCATTGTATAATACGTAATATAACTTTTACGAGAGTTAGGTCCCGCGCGCGAACCAGAAACGTATTCGTTTCTGTAGATGTGTATATATACCCGGCTACTAACTTATCGGACACAAGACTGGCCTCTGCTTCTACCTAAGCAGGCAGTATTGGTCTAGCTGCTATTGACCAATTGTCGTGGAGAAAGAACCATAATAGAGAGTGTTAACGAAATTTCGAGAAAAATAGACTTTTTGTACGATTTTTATACGATAGCATCGACAAAGTGACTAAGAACGAAGTTAGAATTGCATTCGAGTTATTCTTACTTTTTGATATATTTAATTCGCCTACCGACTCTTTCACGGTGTAAGTATAGCGAGTACGGTAAACGCTACTTTTCCTTACTGTAACGAGAGCCACAAGACCGCGCTCTCTTTACACACGCGTGCAAGCTTCGGAGCGTGACGTCAGATTTTTTTGTTTCGCACACTGACTGCATGCACACGGACGCGCACCATAAGTGAGTATACCAGTTTTTTTTTTTTTTTGTTGTTCTCCCAGTTCGCAATGCTTTGACCCATGCCCTGTATTCGTCTGTCTCATACTTCCCCCTATACAAAATGTTGAACGCGCAATTAATGACGCGGATACTCTTCGCGATATCATCTGTGCACGCAGATTTTTACGAGCCTAAAGCGCAAAAATACACCCGTGCGAGATGCGCCACATTGCGTGCTTCATCAATTTTGAACATTTTCCTCCTTGCGGCGATCTGCTCTCAGCAAAGTGATACACGGTCGACGACAGCAGCAGCAGCAGCCGCCGCCGCCCGCGAAATTTTCCGTTAGTTTTGTAAAAACACGGTATGTATACGGGGGTCGCATGCGCACACACACACACACACACCACGCACACACACTGGCGGCAAAACAGGTTTAAAATCGCAGGTCGCATTATATACACGGCGAATCACAAAAAAATACGACTTCCACGATCTCTCTCCCTCTCTCTTGCGCTCGCCCGCTTGATGTACGTAAACACGCGCCGGCAGAGAGAGAGAGAGAGAGAGGGAGGAAGAGAAAGAGGCGGACAGACAACTCGGCCGATTCGGCAGACTCACCGACGTTGCTGCACACAGGCACACACGAGGGAGCTGCTATGGCTCGAGAGTGTATAGAATCGAGTATCGTTCCAGCGTGGCAACGAAAAGGCGCGATCGCCTTCTTTCCTTCTCTCTCTCTCTCTCTCTCTCTCTCTCTTGCTCCCGTACGCGCTGTTATAACGCCGGGCTCGAGTAGCATGTGCTCGCGTTGAATTACATCTTATCGAGGATACACACGGTGTAACGTACGATTACTCGGAAAATTCAAAGAATATCTGGCTGTACACTGTCTACTGTCTTCTTTAGTGTGTGCCACGTACTTGCAGTCCAGCAACAGAGCAGAGAGCAAGAGAGCTTATGGAGTATATAATACACGTGTGCGATACGACATATAATACACGTTTTGCTCGTGCGACGAGAGAAAAAAAAATAGAAGCTGGGAGGAAAAAGAAGAAAAGAATATATAAGAATATAAGATGTAACGGTGCGGTGCGGAGAAACTTACTTGTCCATCGTGCCGGGGACATAACCTCGACTCGTTCTCTCTTTTTTTCTTTATTCTCTTCGCGTGTTGCTTGTGGAGCGTGAAATTTACTCGCTACCTCCGCATACTGTTATCCCTCGCTGCGTCTCACTCTTTCGCACACTGCACACTCTCACACCATCACTGCACAACAGCGCACGTAGCTCACAGCTATACATACACTTACACACACTTGCACGTGAGATAATTCGAGAGAGCACTTTGACCCTACGATAGCCAGCGTCGTATATAGGAAAGGTCTCCCGGCCGGAGTCGGTCGAGCGCAAAAAGAGAGACAGCGAGAAATAAGCCGACAGTGCGTGCGCGCCGTACAGCTAAAGCGGATACAGTGGGAGGGGAGAGCACCGAAATAATATATTATACTCCAGACACGACTATATGTCGGGTATCGTTACGATGCGCGTGGAGGTTATGTGCGATGGTGTACACGCTGTGCACTGACATTTGGAGGTTAGAAATCGACAGGTAGGACGGCCACGCGCGCCCGCAATATAGCCAATGGGACCTGTGCGCACACCGTTCTGTGCATGCGCACAGCGCCATTCTCTCCTCATCTTGTGTATCGTGTGTAGATTGTATACATCGAATACTTGTATGAACGGGCCGATCTCCCAGTGGTGAAGAGAGGGAAGAGAGCGCGCGTGATTATTTCCAGCTGCTAATATAGAGGCGCGTGGCCGAGTCGTTTTCTCTTCAACGCGCTGCTGCGGCATCATTATTTATATGTATATATATACATGTATATTGGGGAAATGGAGTATCCCCCTTTGTGGATATGTAGTAAATTCTTTTTCGGCCTGCGACGATACGCGCGTGTGTCAGGCTGGTATATAATTAGTTTGATGTTTGTCGGCTTGTATATTTGGTAGGCAAAACTGTGGCGCTTTCTGAATTCCGTTTTCGAGCACTGGTATACTTATACTAAAACTTTTCATTATGCTTAAGTTTGCTCACATTTTACTTTCTAATAAATTATGAAATACGAAGTTTAACGTGAGCGTAGAAGTGCCTAATTGTCTAATGAAAACTTCCACCGTAATACATAATTCATAAATTATATAAAGTGCACCTACAGCACAAATTGATTGATAATATACTTAACTTGAAAATCCACCTCGAATATACTAGTTATCACTCTTTTTATCCACCCGCCAAACTCTACTCGGCAATGAATTATTTCCATACAACCCGCAAGAGCAAAACTTTTCTCCTCGTAATACACGTGAGGCTTTCCTTACAACTTAAAGACAAATTTCCCCTCTTCGGCCGTCTATCTTTCTTGTTTTTTTTTTTTTTTTTCATCAAAGAATCGAGATACACGGCCAGGGTGGGAAAGTTTAAATTTCAAACTGCAGGTACTCCGGAGAAACGACGTGGGGCTGCCGGAGCATAATTTAAGTTTGGCACTTTTAAGCAAAAGTTAATCTCCTCTCTCGTCCGTCGACTTTCGAGGTAAATTTACATCCGTACGAGCAAAATCGATATCATGAATCTTCGAGAGATCGTTGTTCCTGGAGATCGATGGCGATGAACGGAGAGCTGCGGAGGCTGCTGTGCAGGTGCGTCCAGGTGATGCAATAATAGTTCGACCTACATTTCTTATTTTGTGATTTTAAGAGGCGTTACCTCGGGCGTTTATTTCGATGTAGCTAATGACGTGTCTCGTGAGTGTTTTCGGATGAGAATGTTGTACTTGTATACTTTTTAGGTACTTCGCTCAAATCGAGTACCTCGAAGGAAAACGCTATTTTTTTTTCAATTAAAGCAAGAAATGCCATCAAAAGAGAACGGAGGCAAAATTCAGCCTTTAATAATGTATCGATGTATCGATTGATCAGTGACATTCACTAAAGGGCAAAAGAGCATCGAGTTCCAGACTCTGAGTCGAGAATCATAACAATACAGACAGAGAGAGAGAGAGAGAGAGAGAGAGAGAGAGAGAGAAAGAGAGAGAAAGAGAGAGAAAGAGAGAGAGGGAGAATTTATATGATCTATATGTGCAGAGGTCGAAGCAGACACCTTCGCAAGAGGAAACGTTGTTGTACACACTCGCCGACGAAACGTACATATAAATAATCGTTGTTTATACGAGAATTCATGAAACGCGAAGGCAGAGCCGCGAAGCGACGCTCATGAAAAAGATATTAAAATCTCATTAACGATAGTGCCGTGTAACGAGGCGCGCGTTCATCTACCGGGTGTAATGTGCAATAATTCGGGTGGGGGGAGGGGGGAGGGATAAAGAGAAAGAAGACTGGATTACAAATATTCCACGGCGCTCTGGTTCGTCCATTTTTTTTCTCTCTTCTTCCTCGTCTTCTTTTTGCATAAATTATTTCCGCCACTGCGTGTCGTATAGGTGGAAAGCTGCTGCATCTAATTACCGCGCGAATAGTCACCGACGCCGCTGTTCGTACAGTCATTTTTTGTGTACGAAGTATACTGGATACGTTGTCTCCGGCTCTCTAGATGCGGGTGCTGCACGCAAGAAATGTGAACATTTTCTAAGGAATTAATACTACCGTCAATGTGAGTTTCAACTGTAAAGCCAGACTGTGACATTAAAAAAGTTCGAATTCCTATAGTTTATCTGAAATACGTTCATTTTTAGCGCGGTCCGATTAAAACTTAACTATTTTTTTCCATACGCCGATAGAGTTATCAGCGTTTCTACGCAAGATACATCTGCCAATTAACAAATTCTCAACAACAATCGACGACTTATCGTGCGCGTATCGCCTAATAGAGGACGACGTGGTATATATATCTGAAGCTGTACACAGATAAACAAGGAGAGAGAGAGAGAAAAAGGCAATTAACTTTATCACTTTCTATTCTCCTCTTTTTCTCCTCCTGCTATATAAAAACCATTTGTAAATTCAGAAATTGTCGATCGAAATCTCCGGGCCACTGCCAAAGTCGTATTGCGGATAAATTTTACTCACGAATGCAGGAGAGAGAAAGAGAGGGGGGGATTTAGTCGAACTCTTTATACCTATATACTGCGAGATGGGAATATTTGTTTCTAAGCACGTCGAGAGCGTCTCTCCGGGGAGAGAGTCGTACGGATGGATTCGATTTTTCCGTCACGTAGTCCGCGCAGATGCATTTTTAAATGAACTTCTCTTCCCTTTTTTCTCGGAGCTCCGGCGCAGTAGATAACGAAACGATAAGTTATCCGTCGAAAGGTAATTGCTTTTTATCAATTTTCAATGTTGGAACAGTCGCTATCCGGGGCAGCTCTGAAAATCATTTGAAGAATGATTTTCATGAAATTTATTAATGACAAATTCTCGCTCCGATTCCATTCGCTTTGCGCAAAAACTACTTTGAAAAGGATCGTCGTCGCGTAACGGTGTACAGTTTCTTATCGTATGTCCGTCATTCATGCTCAAAAGAACAGCTGGTGTACGACGATGTATGCGTCGCGCTTTGATATCTTATAAATAAATATAAAAGGCATGTGGCGTGCGCCGTCGGGAAAACTATAATCCGCGCCAGAAAATATTGTCGCAACCGCAGCTCTCGGTTCAGCGTCCGGATAACTAGGACTTGGCATCGGTCTGTCACGCATAACCTACGCGAGCCTCAAACTTTGACCTCGCCTTTTATATATATATATATACATACAAATGTAATATAAGAGTAGTGGGAAACAAAGTTTGCTGGAAACGTCGCGATTGGAAATTTCATTTCGCCCTTGGATGCATGTGCGTGTGTGTATGTAACGAAGTTTCAGATATATATTGGAGAATCGAAAATTTTTGTTGCCTCGGCCCGAGGAATTAGATAGAGACTAACTCCGTGCTTTATACTGTAGATTTTATTACTGCCGAACTTTGCTGTATTGATTTTGTCCTGCCTAACATTGAGCTGAACGAGTATCGTCAATTTTTTTTAGAAATCTTGTCAGTGCATTGTTAAATGTTAATCGAGAGTCCTCAAAGTATTACATTTTATTTTTGAATTAAAATTTATTTTTACAAAGTTACCTTTCACTGTGAAATTTTCTATGTTCATATACTGTGCACATCAAAGTTCACTGTAATTTCTATAATATACAACGAAGATAAATCGAATAAAACAGAAAAACGAGGTTATCTCGACACAAAAGAAATAATCTCGAATGACATCTGAAAACGGCTGTACGTCCCGAGTAACGTATTTTTTAAAATTAAAATTAACCAAACCACCAGCTACAACTGGAAAAAAACCAGACCACATGTTAATTTTTAAATTTAAAAATGAAAAAAAAAGGAAACGCAACAAAGCACTGGTTGGTTAAAAAATTTCGCAGCACTAACCTAGTATCGAGGCCTTGCTAATGACAAAACTTGCTACGAGAATAAGTGTCACACACACAGACACACAGGCACAAACACACGCGCACACAGACACGACGTCAACAACGTCAGGCACCGTAAAAAGCAGCCTTTCAATCCTTAACAGTCTATGAGTCATCTCATTAACAAAACATTTCGTCGTCGTCTATTTCTGCTCCCACTCTCTCCTTCCCCACCTATTCCGACAGCAACACACACAAAGTCGGAGCGAGCCATCGAGTTCCTACCCCAATTTTTTTTTATTTACATCCAGGCCACCACAACATCCCCCGTGTACACTTGGCATGAATGAAAACGCTGTACAGCGGCGGCAGCGGCGGCACTACATAGCAGGACGAAAATCCCAAAGTTTTCAAGGACTTTGCTCCCCCCACCCAGTGACTATACACACACCACCAGCAGCATAGCAGCAGCACCAAGTTCGAAACGCAGCGCTCTCTCTCTCTCTCCCTCTCGGCGCGGTCTCTTGAATTATCGACTCGAAGCGCGGAACGCAGAGAGAGAGAGAAGACTATATAGCTCTAGTATCTGGGGAATGGAGGGGGCGAAAGTGTGAGAGTGTGTAGAGAGAGAGAGAGGGAAGACTATACGCGTGCATATACAAAGGCGTCTGACCACCGAAAGCAACGTACGGTAACGTCAGCTACTCTGTGCGTGTGTGTGTGTGTGTGTGTGTGGCTTAGTCAACGACGATTCGTCCGTGACCCTGACCGTCGCGATTTGTAGAAGGCCACGAGGCACTGGTTCGAAAAACCGCGGTGGGAGACGCCGGAAGACGAGGGGGCTACCTCAGAAGAGGGGGGATCCCCCGTTGATAGCGAAGTTGACGAAAAAGCTGTATAGAGGAAAGGAAAAGCGCGTAGCTGGAATAGAATGCCGATAGGACAGGTTGCACAGACCGGTGATTAGAGCCGCTGGCTTTAATGGATGTTTTTTTTGTGATGAACTGATCGAGGGTGACGCGGTTTGGCAGGTGGCGCGGAATTTTCCAAGCTGTTTTTTTTTGTATTTTCAAAGAAGTGTAAAGAGCTGACGGTAGTCGATTGATTTTTCAAACGATTCACATTCGAAATCACGATGTAGATTGCATTCTGTTCAGCTGGTGAATTGTTAATCGTTAATATGTAGGTCAGACAATTACCGTCTCGTAAGTGTATACATTGAATTAACCACTTCACGTAGAATTTCTATTTACAAAGACGTCCGACGTTGGACTGTTCTGTAAGCTTTCTTTGTACAAAATAATTTGAAAATCATTATTTGACCTCGCGCTGTATAATAATTGTCTTTATGTTTTTCATACGGACTTTATTATATTCCATCTTTCATCGTTGAGAACACTGGAAATTCAATTTTCTATTGTCATTTAAAAAATATATATATTCTCTTGTAATCCACCGTGAAGGAATATCATAGACGAGCATTCATGCAAGATAAAATTTGATAAAAATCCTCACGGCACAAAGGCTATAGAGGAAAAAAAGAGAGAGAGAGAGAGCCGGACTATACCCACGCAAAGACATTCATATGCAGCCGTGGAATCCCTTTGACTTGTCAGAATTTGAGCGTTGGAATTGGGTGGTGCCGCAAGGGGCATACTAATGGCGCTTGGCAAAAATGACACGTGATTCGAGAAACGCGTCTCTGTCGAAAATGTCTGTCTCGTGGCCCACCAACCTGATGCAACGTTTTTGCTTTATTTTAGATTGTTTCGAGTCCTACTTTTGTCCACAAATATATCAAATCTTGGCTTGAAAAAGACGCGGGGAAAAGAACCATTTCAAACTCAAACCTAATTCTTCAGTGAAAAAGAATTTTCCATTACTTTCAGCTGAATATTGTGTTTCTTCTTGAATCAATAAGTATCATTTAGAATCAAAATAGATTTTCATATATACAGTTTAACGGCATTATATCATACTTTTTCTCGAATCCAAAATATATATATTTTTTTTTTCTGAGCGATCGCGCGATTTGTCAGTGCGCTACTCAGTGTTTGTTACAATCGCGTCCCGTGACCATCGTACAGTTTTATGACCACTGTCCTCGCCACTGTCTCGTTCGGAGCATCGGCCGCGCACCGCACACAGACAGTCAGCGAATCCTTGTTAAAGGCAGCGAGAGCGAGAAAACAAGGGAACACGAGAAAGGCGAGAATCAACAGTAGCAACAGTAACAGCAGTACACCATTGGTACACCTGCATATATATATATAGCTAACGATAGGGAGTAGCGAAGCTCCGAGAGTTACGATCGATAACGAAACTACCAGCCATTGTTCCTCGCGGACTCGCGCGCTCGCGCGTTATTCACCGCAAGTGCTTTCGCATCCCTGCGCTTGTGTGCGCGCGCGCCCGAGTACACATCCATACACACGGACACGGTATAGAGTGGAGAAAGAGAGGATTTGAAAATGAGTCGAGTCGACTAACGCGATTGTTCCTGGGAACATCCTGCTTTTCATCCTCTATCTCTCTCGCTGCTTTCTATACAAACATATATATATATATACATATATATTTACGCGAATTGTTTACGAAATTATGAGCCCGCGAGCTTACTGGGCCACAATGCGCCACCTGCGCCGCCGTCGCCGCCGCCGCCGCCGCCAGGATGAACTTTGTAGCGAGTGAGGAGGGAAAAAGTGACGTATAAAAGGAGGAGAGAGTCTGTATTATTTCTCGCGCACGAGGTGGCACACAATGAAATTCTGTTGTTTTAGCGCTCTCGCATTGCCTTATTACGGGAGAATGAAATAGAAGAAGGTGGCGCGACGAGATAAAATCGACGATAAATGTCCACGTCTATCACTCACTTTGTGCTGCGGTGTACGTACGTCGCGCGCATTTCCGAGGCAAAGAGAGACAGAGAGAAAGGGAGGGAGAGAGGGAGAGAATTATTAATGAAGCGCGTGTTTCCCGGCTCTCCGCGATTAATGCATCGTAAAATCCGCCAGGCATGAGAGAATCGCCATCGTCTCGAGGCCTTTATAAGATAATTATAATACGGCGAGCGTACGCCGGACACACAGGAAACTAGGCTCTTTTTTTATTCAGCCGGTGTTATGCGGCATTTATGTCGGTGGTATTATATTATAACTGTAGTGCGGCTGTACCGTATTTGCCTTTGTACATCGATTGCCGCACGCACCCATTTTCACATGGACAATACATTCGTGCAGCGAAATTTCCCTTTGCAGCGAGCTAAATTTATATCAAGCATGCGATGGGAACTGATCATTTAGCGCAAAATTGAAATAATTGGATCTATAATCAAAATCTTAAATGACAATGGTATAGGTAAACGATCAAATCTAGTTAGCAACGAAACGTCGAATCATCTTCTACTCCACAAATGTATACAGAGAACGATTAATTGAGCGCACACGTTCGCGCATGGAGCCCCACAGCGGTCACGTCAATTAACGCCCAATTCAACAAACACACAGGAGTTTAGTCTGATGGGCTGCAATTAAAAACGAAAATGACAAAAACCGAAGAAAGGAAACGCATTAATTATACTACAAGTAAAGGCTGTATAGTTAGATGCGAGGCTCTTGCGTAAGAGCGAAGCAATCATTATGAGCGAACTTAATAACGCCGCTGCTGCGGCGGCGCGCGTCTAAGGAAACAATGGAAAAAGTGCGCGCCATTGCCTCTCTTCCTCGTTAAGAGCCGCGACCGATGCTTCTTATTATAATCCTTTTTTTTCTCCTCTCCTCTTTTAATCGTTGAGATGCATCGCCAGTACAAAAGAGAGGAGGAAGTGAAATATAACGGAGGAAGTGCGTGTGTGTGTGTGTGTGTAGCGAGTGGACCTGTACTTAAAAGTGAGAGAACGCCGTAAGAATGTATGTATGTGTACGATCTGTCACTTGACGATTCGTGGGCGTGAGAGTCGCCGACGCTTGGCCTCGTTCTGGCTATACTCGCGGACCCGCGAGTTACACTCAATAGGTGTGCAATGCGAGAGAATCAGTTTTATTTTTCCTTCTTTCAGTACGTCGGATCCCTTGACTTATTATTTACTCGGCTAGATTTGCTTAACCTTTTTTCTTTTTGCTATCGAGATTTGTTATTCTCCACTTCCTGATGGGATCCGCTCATGAATGATGCAATAACAGTTCGCGAAGAAGCAGCTGGTGTGTGTTGTCAAGGAAAATTCGGGGAGGCGAATTAGCGATTGTTCTATTGGGCGGAGCTTTGCAGGGATCGGTGGTTGGGCTTCGAGATTGAGTTTTCTTGGTAATATAACCTGATGTGATGGCGAAACGGAGAGATTCGTGATTTGGTTTTTTGTTGATTTGGAGGATACGATATGATGCATATGGTTTTTGGATGTATTGCCAAAATTGTGATCACGGTCAATGTTGTGGGTTTTCGTTGACTCTGTATTATTATGCTATCGATTGTATAATGTGAAAAGCAGATACATGTATAAAATATTAAATATAGACAGACGCGAATTTTCTATTTGAAAATTTTAAATACATCTTTTTTTCCGACAAGAAATCCGCGTGCAAAGCTAAACAATACACGAACTTGCTAAGTTACACCCTCACACCTTGCGAAACACCCTAGACACACAAACGTCGTTCTCCATTCGGACACGAGTATTCTTTTTTTTTCTCTCAAACTGACAGATACACACGTCTCCCTTTGTCCGACAGACACACAGAGTTGCGGTCTCTATGAGTTAGAATACGTGCGACCGAAGAGCGACGGAGCTTCTTCACATCCGCGTCCGGCGGCACTATGCTTTTTACTCGCTCCTCTGCAGTGTGTATTCTACACGTTTCGCTACAACTGTGATTAGCGGAAGTACGATGGGATGCATTAGTTAATTGGAGGTACGAGATCAATCACTGCTCCGGACACTATACGAAGGCTTTGATCGTGCTTCGAGATGCTCGAGCGAAATGATGAGTTTTGCGAAATTTCGTGTTCGAGTTTCGAAGATGATGAGATATATTTGTTGTTTGTTGGGTAAGTTTTGAGAATGAAGAATTGTTTTTGGGAAGCGAGCGAATGTTGGTACGGGAGGAACTAAACTTTGCTTTTCAGCGAACTTTGGAATTAAATACGAAATATACCAACCTTATGTTCTTCAGCATTTCAAAGTTTCTCGCAAATGAGAATTAATATGATATAATTAATATTGTTTCCATTTATTGGTGGTCAAATAACTGAAAAAAATTTAAAAATAAAAATAAAGGTTTGCATCGAAACGACTCGATTCACATTCGCCACTCGCACAATCAGTCCGCACTTGTTCGAATGGCACACACACACACACACAAACTGCACACTGCAGCCTCAAAACTTCTCTCCCATCCAAAACAAAACAAAACAAAAAAAAAAAAATTCCTTTTTGCAATTTCTCGACTCGGCGGACGCGAAATTCCGGACCACGCGCAATTTCCATGCACGTGCACGCGTCGCAAAGCGCGCGAACATTCGCAAAGCTGCAGCAGTAGCAGCGTCCCTGAATAGAAACTAGGTCTGAAAATTGTGCGCAATTCGGTGCGCAGGCTTTTCGCCGGAGCTTTCTCTCACCGATAGATCGACATTTCCCGGGGGAGAGAAGACTCAAAAATCCCTGTCTCGCGGAACAATCGCTCGCTCGTTTCGCGTGTATGCAATTTTTCGTTGAGGTTAAAAAATAAATCGTGTGTGCGCGAGAGAATGGCTGGAGTTTTGTTTTTCCTCCATTCACAAGGAGAATCGAGAATCGCTGGCTCGTGAATCATTCGGCAAACTGTTGCCGAGGGCCTTTCGCAACGCGAATAATTGACTGCTGAATTAGTTGTGGCAAAGTAGCCATTGTATATGGAAAATGTAATTAATTTATAGCGATATAATAGCGCTGAAGAATTTTAATCATCGAAATAAAGTTTGGAGAAGAGAAAACGAATATTGAACCATGAGAAAACCAATATTCCATTTCAACTTTATTCGTGAAACTTGGCAATATAGAAATCATTATATAATGTTTGAAAAGTTGATTGAATCCGAATCAAAGCCGATTCCTATCCAATCTAATGATTTTTTTTCTTCACAGCGCATCGTTGGAACTCCGGGAGTGTGCACAAAAAGGACCTTTAATCTCGCCTTTCATCCAGGCACAATCAATCTCCAACTTCGTCCCTCAAACAAAGATCCGCTACAAATTTCGCGAAAATCAATGACCCAATCGAGTGACGTGCTATAAAAGTCTCGCTAGAAATGGCGATTTCTCCCTCTCTCTCTCTCTGTAGTCGGCGTTTAAAATAAGTCCCGCGTCGCGCGAGAAAAAAAAATGGGAGTACGCAGAGCCACGTCAGTGCGCGAGTCGAGAGTTTGACGATCGGCCACCACAACACAGGCCGCGTATTATACGTTAACTCGCCTATAGTACTTGAATCCGTATAGCTTCGTGTACACCGAGTACGAGGAGGCATGCGTCTTTGCTATAGTGACTCATCCTCGCCGCAGTCACAACTCAAAACGACGGAATACCACGACGACGCGCAGTAAAAAAAAAGTGAGACGTCGTTACTCGGTATCGCTCTATTCATGTTTTTAATGGAATTTTTAATATTTATTTATTCTGGAATGATTCATATTAGTATGAAAGAAAAAGACCTGTGGCTTTGGTTATCTCTATGTAGTAAAATTATGTTATATTACCAACCAAAATAACTTCTAAAAACACCTGTCAAAGTAAAATATAATTATTTAAGAAAAAAGCTCATAAGGCTTGAAAATTTCAAAACCTCGTCCACTTCGAAAGGCAGAAGCGAAGACGTAAAGTTGAAGTACGAAAGAGAATCGGGAGAGAAGGGAAAGGAAGCATTGACCGTTTGATCAAATTCAGTAAGATGTTTCACAGCAGTGTATAAACGCGGCGCCGAGGTATATATCTTAAATCCTGCGCAAGAGAGACTTTGAGGGGAGGCATTAAAGTGGAACTGTCAGCTACCGCATCCACGTCGACGAGAGAGAGAAAGAGAGGGAGCGGATCTGTGGGCTATTTAGCCCGTCGACCGCGAGGGTACAGCGAAATATTCGCGGAAACCGTAAATATTGGGCGCAGAAGCCGCAGGGGAAAAACTGTGTATGAAGGGGCAAAGACGCATTCAAGCTGATTCGGTTGCTCGCATGTAAAATGCTGGATTCCGGGGTAAACGTCTCTCATCGTTCGGCGAATCTAATCAAGGATTACATTGCACTTCATTTGTTGCGGAGGTGAAATTCATATGGAATTCAGTTTGAAGGAATATTGTATCTCTCGTGCGATAGAACACGGAAAGCCCGAGCAAAAGAAATTCGCAGCGTTAAAGTGAAGCACTTCTATCGATCATCGAGCCTAAAAAAGTCACCACGCGCAAAAACCATAAACCAAACGAAATTCTCCATCGTATCTTTTGATCTTCCTAAATATACACAGAGCTCGAAGAGTAACCACGTGCTCGATATTGCCGAGGCTGGTGAACTAAAAATATATAGAACGCGAGCGAGTATAAATGCACCACGATGAGGAGGCGTCGATTCCCTCGCGTGAACCAGCCTCGTAATATCGCGTTCGAGACTTTGCGCATTATATATCTCGAGAGCAAAAAAGAAAAAGAAAAAGAGGGAGAGGAACGACGTTTTGCAGGGGCTGCACACAATTCAGTTCTCGTTTTTATTGCGTCTCGTGCAGACTGAATTATCCACAGGTGCGGGGGTTCGCGTGGGGTAAAAAAGGCAGCGGCTAAGTGCACGTTTAGGTAGGCCGGATTTATGAAGATTAATTTTTTCGGAACGCATAAATTATTTTCTTAATAGGCCTAATCGGGGGCTGTTCGCCAACGCTTTGTCGTTCGTTATTAAAGTCGTTGCGGAGACTTTGAATGGCGTGCAAAGATATTGTGCTTGTGGTTATATCAATGTATCGAGAGAGAATGGAAATTTTTAAAAAAAGACCTTTCCAGTGTCCTACTTTGGGCAAAACAAAATGTGCTGCATACTCTGAAATTGAGAAGTCGACTCGACTGCAATGAGACTATTACTCAACTTCAGTGTAACGTTATCAAATTCATTTTTTTTATGATATAATTTGCACTTTTTTCTTTCCATGCGCGTAGCCGGCTTTTAAATTTAGCGTGGAGAAAATTGAACGCTAATTGTGTGCTATACGAATTATTTATGTCGTGGATATAGAGAGGCCGTTAGTCTCGTTTTTATTAAGCGCCTGAAAAAAAATATTTTGTAAAAAATATTTTTAAACGCTTTTATAAATCACATGTCTACTCCACAGGCCAAACAATTTTAGCATGGATTAAAATTTTTAAGTAAAGTAGGATATAGCGTGCGCAAGATTAAATTTTAAAAAGTAAGAGAATTTAAAAAACTTCTCTCGTAGAGAGCTTTTTGATGTAAAATTTTGTACTATAAATTCTTACGAAACACATTGAATTGTTTCATTTGTTTGCATTGAAACATCTGCACGTTTATCTTGAAGTTCAAGTTAAATTAATTTTTTAATTTGAAAATTTACAATTAGTACATTGTCGACAAAGACTCCCTATCCCACTTCCTCTTAAAATTAAAATTTTCTCACCAATAATGAAAAAAAAAAGAAAAAAAAAAGTATCTCCACTGCCGAACTTTGATACCGTCGTTATCGTCCCCTCCCCTCCGAAAAAAGTCCACCCACTGAACATTCATCTGGATATCGAAGAATCAGTCGGCGCAGATGCTAGTCGAAAATGCGCAGAAAACAATCGGGGGGTTATCGCGGGACTCTCTCGCAGCGAGGAAAGAAAAACCACGAGAGATACCGATTACACACATACACAGACATATATATACCGATAACGACTTTATAATTCGAATCGAATGTGGCGCGGGAAAGAGAGAGAGCGAGAAAGGTAATCATGGCACACTGGTATCGCGTGCACACGTTACAACTGGCTCTCCTCTCTTATCGTCTAGATTTATCAGTTGTTCTCAGTCGAAAAAGAGTCTAGCGAGGCGCGTACTTATACATACATAGAGAGGAAGAAAAAGAAGGGATCTACTTACGTAATGACGTCAGCTGAGCCGTGAAGGTAGTCGAATCGTCCGCCGGTGCGAAGAATAGTAAACCGTGCAGAACGACACGACTATGTGGGGCGAGCGGTCCGATTCACCGCCTCGTCCTCAGTCTCGCATAAAAATCATGTAGACGCATGTATATTATAGTCACACGCGTATCTCCGGACCCGCACATAAGTGATGCGTGTCTCATGTACATAAATGGGGACTCGCTTCTCTGTGTTCCAGCGAGACGCGCGTTGCGCTTTCTGGCATGTGTGTATCTTCTCTCTCTGTCAGTCGCGAGCTCGATAAGGCATATCTATACCGATGTGTATGTACTCCTTCCTTCTTCGCAGCTCGTATGCGTGCTTGGATTATGCGTGTGAGTGTGAGACTCCTCTCGTGCTTTCTGTGTTTTGCCCCTCTCTCTCTCTCCCTCCTTTTTCGAGCTCGTTTCGCGCGTACTTTTCACTGAACACACTTTTTTTTCCGCGCCTGTAGATGCGTTATGCACTTTTCGTCGTGGCCTCTTCACTACACTTTCTCTTCTTTCCCTGTGTGTATGCGTGTGGTGTACGTACGTATACGTACGTGTGTATGTGCCTTCCGTCGACGCTTCTTTCCCCCTCTCTTTCTTTTTTATTTACACACAAACTTGTCGCGCACTGCACCCGCACTCATTTGCTGCCCTCGTTCGGCCAACTTGGGTGTTTTTTTTTTTATTATGTATCTTTGCACCCTTTTGCGCCAACTTCCAAAATGCTGCTGCTTTATTCCGGCTTTTTCACACTGCGACGGCGCGCTGTACTCTGTGTCAACAAAATGAAACAAAGATGAAGAGGTTGGATCATTAAAAAAAAACATTCGTTATCGATTCCTACACACTGCGAATTCCGTTCTTTTAATTTTTCCCATTTTTTTAGTTTCGAGTCAAAGGATTTCGATCCAAGGAAAAGTTATAAACAGTGTTATTTTCAGAAATTTTTTTACAAGCTTACAAATACGAAATTCGGAGTATTAGGAAACGAAAACATGCGACATTCTGATGAAAATTAATGCGTAGCAGCATCAGCAGCAGCTGCGAGAAAAAAGGTTAATGAATCATCATACACTCACGGGGAATGCACGCGAGAGAGAACGCTGAAAAAAAAAGTTTTAGCGAGTGGCGCTACGTTCGGTATTTTCACGAAAAAAAAAAGTCGAGCGTCGTATCAGTCGATGCTTTAGACTGATAAGTTGGTATACGCACACGGGGCCATAAATCGAATTACGCACGCGGCTATTATCTCGTCGGTGAGAAACAGCGTTTTATTCGCGTGAAACAGTCAGATTAACGACGTGCACTGGATACCAAGATGGATGGTTGAAATTTCTAACGATGACGGAGGATGTTTACGTTGCATTTTTTTCCAAAAGATCTCTCGAGGTGATCGCACTTAAATTTAAAAAAAGTTTATTATTGTATAGATTAATCGAAAGTACAGTACACAAAATTGCCCGGAATTGTGTGAATTATGCGAAAATTTCTTATAGGTATCATTAAACTTCTTGTCCCCCAATTCAATTAAAAATTCTCGAACTGTCTGTAAAGTAATAGACAGTAGCCGATAAAAAGACACATCGAATGAATCAAGAGTTTGAACAGTGCACAAAGACTTTGAGTAGCTTCGTCGCGTTGTTGTCTCATACGCGAGATGACGTTCGATTAGAGGAGTCAGAGTGTTGACTCGAGTTCGTCGCAGCTGCCTCTCTCTCTCTCTCTCTCTTTCTCTCAGTCACGGTCACCTCCTGGCTCCGAGTCTCTGTGAAACGCGATAAAATGGAAGCGCTTTAATAGGTTTTTACGAAAACCCCGAGAGCGAGAGATAAGAGGAGCGCGTGCGCGAAACGAAAATATGTGGAAACGTGCCACATCATTTCGACTGATTTTTGCACGGATTTTACGAGCGCGAATGATGTTGACTCGATTTTATGAATTGGATAATTTTAGACATGTGTACGAGAGGAATAGTCAATTCTTTTGCGATGAAACAGCAGTTATTATACCTATAAATACATAGGATATATATCTGTAATTCACAGCGCGTTTAATAACTCGCGATGATGTTTTCAGTGTTAAGGGGAAGCAGTAGCGATAAACGAGCTTTTTCTTTCACTGGTATCTTTTTCTATTTACAACGCAAATTAATATTTGGACTTGAGCGGCGTAGTGCTCGATACAACGAATCGTCCTGTGCTTGCTGAAGTCGATCTGACTTGTCGTTTTTCCTATTAATTGGAACCAGTAAGACGCGTTTACGCATTGGCAGCTAACCTCAAAATTACGATTATATCTACATGTGTTTATAACTTTTCATATTTATTATTTTGCGAAATATCTAGACTTGACCGGCGTAGTACTCGTTGCTATTAATCATTTTGTGCAAGATGGGGCTTATGTGATTTATCGTTTTTTAAATTAACTGGAACATAGAAATAGATCGAACGGCATGAGGAGGGGGGACGCTACTGCTTCCCCTTAAAGGCAATCTTCGTATTTGGGCTGGACATGATATTGAATAATATTAATTGCTTTATAACAAAGAATCAGCTTTTAACACGATTTTTTAAATTGTATTATTTCTGTGCTTAGAGCCATCGATGACCATTGAAACCCCACGGGAATCGAGAGACACAGCTGTGCCGTAAGAAATCTGAATAATTGATTTAAATTTCAATATTATTAAAAATAATGTATTGACCGTACAATATGGTAAATTATGCTTTATTTTTATGCAGCTCACCCGAGAAAATAATTGAAAGTACCCCGTAAAAAAGGCCGATGCTTTAACTGCCGCGGAACCGCCTTAATCTACCGTCGCCCGCAAATAAAATATTCAATTTAACGACTTTTCAGACAATCTCACACTCGCTAGCGCATTTAAATATAATAGCGTCTTTTTTGTTTTTAAATACACAAACCACGATTTACTAGCGATTTTATTCAAACGCACATTAATATTCATCGAGTATTATCAAATAGTAAAAAAACAAAAGCTTCTCAAAATGCGACGTGAAAACGTATTAAAATATAGAGTGCATAGTTAAAAACGAATACAAAGTAAAATATATCCTCGTTCACTAATGGCAGACGAAGGAAAACTCTTGAACTTGAACGTTATATCTCTTTTAGAGAAAAAGAAATATATATATATATATATATATACTTAAAGAGGTGGGAGATGGATGGAGCGAGTTAATTTTTCGAATCATCTTGCGCAACGACTATACGTATATAACGCACTCTCGTGTGTATACGTGTGAGCGCGAGGCACGGAAGGTCAGTGGCTCGTTGCGTGCAGCAGCAGCAGCAGCAGCAACATCGGCACACATTGCAAGTCTTTTGTCTATACATTGATATACGTTATGTGCCGAGCTTCTGTCGCGTTGTGGAACCAAGTGCACAGGCGAGTCTTGTGATTCGAGTACATATTTTCGTCATTTATGTGTATCGCGCGAATTTGTACGAGGACGACGAGAAGTTACAGCCAGACACTGCCGACTTGTTAATATTATACGAAAACATTTGAGTTTTACATTGAAGTCGGTCAGCTTGTAATATTCATTTCGAAAGAGTGCAATTTTTATTTTTGTTACAACTGCTGTACTTGGCGAATCGTATTAAAAGCGTACGTTTAAAATAATGATAACGTTATTATTAGTTTCTAGATTTAAGTCATGACCGTGTAGTCCGAAATGTAACACAAATGCAAATGCATTTTGGAAACAATAAGAGTCGAGCACACGATATTCCGTGATGTATATGTATACGCGGCCCTTAACAACTCGAAATCCACACGGCGAATACTTTATTTGCCCAGCTGGTTGGAATATCTCGAGTCCTTACTCGCGCGAGGGAGTTTGGCACTCGATGAAAGCAAATCTTTTTTTTTTTTTCCAAATTCAATTCTGCCCGTTCCCTCGACCCAAATATCCTTCTGCTCCAAACTCGAGAGAAGTATCTACACGAAATTGGATGGTTCGGATTTTTTTCGAGCCCTCCGTATAAGCTTCGGCGTTCCCCAAACGAATTATGCATATACGAGATATATACAGGTATGTGCCGGTAAGTGTTTATTGCTGTTTCTCTGCTGGGATGCCTTAACTGACGTTCAAAGATTTATTGAATAAGTATGCATTATCGAAAGGCGTGATTTTTATTTTTCAGCAGCAGCAAGCAGCTTTTATCGACTCGCGTTTTATGCCCTCTTTTTGCAATTCTTAATGGCTCGATCGATACAAGATATCCGTTTAATAACTTAATTATTTAATTTTCCGTAGCGATTCGTGTGCGAGAGAGCAAAATTAACGCACGGCACAATTCCTAAAGGGATCGCCTCCAAAGATAAGCGCGATAATTTGATTTATATGTTTTATATGCGTGAGAGCAGTTCCTCGATAAAAGTATTTTAATCTTACGAAAACCGTTGCCAAGTTGTTCTCAAATGTCGTATATAAATTACGGTTTTTCTCTCTCCTGAATTCGCGGTAAACGCTCAAAAGCATAATAACTTATCATCGATTTGTAAATTCCTACAAGACTGGATAGTGCCATCAACGATTTCGCGCTTATTAACAATCAACGAACTTTCATCTACTGTTAATTAAACTTCGCGCCTTCGCTCAGCGTAACTTTGCCAAACTGAACAATGCCAATACTTTCAACGTTACAGCATCTTGGAAAAAGAGTTATCAAAGAACCAGTGCACCTCCTCAATCTGTATTTCCACGCGAAAGTATGCGCATACGTGCGTGGGTGTGTGAGTGCGTGTGGATATCTGGTATACCGGCCGTTAGCGTGCGAGCAGGTAGGGCCAGGGCGGCCTCATCCTGCCGCTGTTGAGGAAGACTCTGGCGATGTTGCTCTCGGCTCGGGCCTCGGCCTCGTCATCGCCGAATCCCTCTCTTGGCTATCTCTCTTTCGATCTGTCGCTCTCTCGCTCTCTCTTCTCTGTCACTTCATCCTTCTCTCGTAGCTTAGGTGAACTCGTCTTTCCTCTCTCCTCTTCTGCAACGAGACGGGAGGACCTCTGGCTTCTCTCGGTCTTTCACTTCTCGATCACCGGTATCTGGAAAAAGAAAGAAGAGAAACGGGTACGTTAGCGATAACTTTATGCTCGTTCGACGATTGCTCGTTGTGGGCTTATAAGTGTGACGTTTTGTTACGATTGTCCGTGTATCGGAGTGTGTACTGTAATGCCATTAAAGAGATATACTGTTAGTGATGTGAGTCATGTGTGCGTCAAAAGGGTTTTCATTCGCTCCAAATATAGGTTTTCAATTCTTAAACTTATCGAACTGATCATTGTTACAACGCAAACTTTATAATGCCATCCCTCATATTAATCAGCCTGATCCTCGTTAAATTCCATTTTTTTTTCAAAGCCAATACGGCCAACTAATTTCAGTTCAATTCGCATCTCCTCCAGCATCGGTGTTTCACCTAGACCTACTTGACATTTCCGATTAAAAAAAAAAGACCCGAGCAGCGAAACAATTGAAATTTTAATTTTCCCTTTATCAAAGCGCATCAAAGCGCCGCGGAAACTCCTCTATGTACTTGTTCCTACACATCATCGTCCCACACCTCGATGCGATGCGGACTAAACGTAAACAGGTCGTTTCGCAACGTCTAGCGGGAGAGAAAAAAAATGTGGCGAAAAGTTAAGTCCGATCGACTGCAGCTCGCGGCTTTTAATCTTCCATGGCTCTCGTCTTCTAATTCCAGTACGGCAAAAATAACCTCGTGAGAGGCAGCGGAACTGAAAGGATGTGCTTTGTGCTTACACACACACAACGTGTGCACTTCTATTTTCTGAGTTATTTTTTAAATGCGCTGGCGTGAGAAGAACGATCGACGTTTTTTTTTTTGTTTTACGAGGATAATGAAACGTTTGCTTTGGGTGCGACAGAATGGAATCGACGATCTATTCTGATCAATTTAATTATCCTGTTGTTTAGCAGTGTTTCTCTATTTCTTGGATAACATTGGAGAATGAGGAAATATTAACAATATCTAAAAATGTCTTTTGCCTGCGAGAAGAGAAAAACGCTTCAATGTAGAATATCACTATAGTGGATTTACACGAATGAGATAATTCCTTTCGCAATATCGACGTCTATAATTATATTCCGAGCTAAGCCACCAAATGAAAAGAAGCAGAAAGTGAAGTTCCGAGCTAATTCCGAATATCACCGAACAGCTCCCAGTTGTCCAGAAAAAGACTTTATTTGAAAATCGAAAATTAATCGTTTCTATTACTGTATCATCCAAGCATTTATATATTACTTATTATTACACATCTACGAGTTCATAGTCACATAGCTGATTCAATCCCAACCAAAGAGAGACAGAGTTAACGGCATCTAAGACACACGATCTTATCTCGTAAGCGATTGCGACCAGCAGCAGCAGCAGCAGCAACAGTAGCAACAACAGCAACAGGAACAACAGTCGATAACGACATTGCCATTAAAATATAACAAGTTGCTGTTGAGAAACACCAACGCGCCACGCACACATTGTGAAACGGATAGCCATTGACTATACGTGCAGGAGGCGCTCGGGAAAATCACGCACGCGGGGACCTTGCGCCTACGTCTGACCGTCAGCTGCGCTGCGTCTCTCGTACTTTGTGCATTAACACAGCCAGAACTTTCAGACTGTGCGTATATACCTATATGCAGGCTTTGCGCGTGCGAAAACTTTAAGGGAGGAGCTTCTCCCTCTCTCTCTCTCTCTCTCTCTCTGTCGGACTGTGGAATTAGGGTGCCAGGACACAAAGCGGAATATATGTCTCGGGCGATAAACGAGGGACGCGACTTTAGCGCAAGGACCCGACAAAGATTCCGATAAAGTGCCTAAGTGTATGTTATTATGCCGAGGTGGAAATGGGTTAATTTAGAGAAGGGATCAATTAATGTTTTTTTCAAACTAGCGGCTCATGTTCAGTAATTATTTATTTTTCAGAGAAATTGTGTAACGTAGCTACTGTACTTTCACATTCCATCAAAAGATTATTTGTTTTTATAGCAAATATGATCCTGCGAAAAATAGGCATGTAAATAAAATTTTTATATCACCATATTGGAGTCCTCATTAACGACATATTGTTTCAGATGTAACGGCAAGAGGGCGCCATGCTTTCTATATACGTGTATTTCTTTACTCTCAATGGGGAATGCTCAATTTTGTAATACATAATATTCGAGGGTGAAGAAAAAGGACACCTGACTTTTGTAATACAGAACTATTGTAAAAATCAATTGAGACGCATCGATGAAATGTTATTGCGAAAGTTGGAGCGATTCATTATTGGAATTCATATAGGAAATCGCGAGTCCAAGTTTTACTGCGATGTCACACTGCACGTTCCAATATCCCCCCGGTTACGGAAAAACACCGAGTTTAACGGTCATTTTTATCAGAAATTTCTCCACGTGCCTCCGTTTTACTGTCACTATAAATAACACGTATCATCTCGCGACCTATGATCATAATTTTTTTTAATTAAAAAAAAAATAGTCCCACACTGTATTTTTCGGCATTAATTCGCCTAGTCGGCGGGCGCACGTAAACCCTAACGTAAAAGCGAGGCATTCAACTAATAAGCGTATATACATAAAATGGAAAATTCGTTACGCAAACGTAATCCCCCTCTTCCTCCTTTGTCGCAACGACTAATTAGTATTTGAGAGCGAGTACTTACGCCTATAAATCGGCAAGCCCGACGTACACGGGCGTAATTTCATTGAACTGAGAGAGAGAGAGAGAGAGAGAGAGAGAGAGAGAAGCTAAAAATAAATCCTCACCTAATTTCGTGACTCTAACCAGTATTTCGTGTTTTGGGATCGTGTCGGAAAACTCGAAGCGTGCTATTAGTGGGAGTATGAGAAAAAATAAAAAATAATCTACGAGCTAAATGGGATCAAGTCGAATGCGCACCACGGCAAAGAAATCCGTGGCCGCAGCTCTTTCTTATTTCCTAGTTTCTAATTTTCAAGAGTATGTCTACGGACTTTGCGCGTGTATATGCAATCATAGCTCTTGAGGTAAAACTAGTTTTTTTTTTCAAGCTTAATGCTGCTCAATTGAAATATTGAGTGTGGTTTGTTTTTGTTACAGGTTTTTGCTGTACTGCGAAATTAAATAAGCTGAACATTGAAATTATGAAGTATCACAATTCACGTACTAAGTCGTAAGGTTTGTTATGTAGTGAGAAGTTTTACATTGAAAGAAAATAATTATGCAGGAAAATAAACAAATCTTTTGAAATGAATACATGAGTTTGCATCAAAAGAGTTGCATCATTTTCTTAAAGGTCTCGTTAAAATTTATTCTTTTACACGCTTCTAATGTACCGTTGCAAAAAAGTTTGTTTTCCAATTGAAAAATATTCAACATTTGCAAACGTGCATTCAAAAATTCTAAACACCAGCACTGTATTTGCAAAAAAAAAAACAAATACAAAATTAGTCTTGGCTAATCAGAAGTCGGTGCATCGACAGCGCATAAAGAAAAAAGAAACAAAGTCCCCATGAATTCCAAACACACATACACACGCACACACGCACACGCACACTCGCGCGCGCGCGCGGATGAGATAAAGAGGAGCCGAAGCTATATAGGATGTCAGTAAACCTTAGCGACTCGCTATATACGTCGGCGATAGGCTCGTTTTCATGCTAATGAAAAATGTGTGTTCATGTGCTGGGGAACACTCGGCTTCCCTCCCTACTCCTTTGGATCACCCATGAAGCGACTGACGTAATAAGCTGCGGCGCATACACACGTATATGTACACACACCGCGAGTGTATTAATGGGCGTCGAGTGAGATCGGCGAGAAATCGAGAGCCGCTCGCGTCACGACGCGCGGTGAAGGTCCTTCAATGCCGACTTTCAATGCCTCCGCTGCCGCTGCTGCTGTTGCTGCTACTATACTGCAGCTCAAGCGCTCGTTGCGGATAGTTTGTGCATTATGGAGCGGGGCTCTTTGCATATGTGTTTGTCCGTGTGTAGATAGAGAGAAAGAGAGAGAAAAACTGCTTTTCCCACGTTCGTTGCGTTTTCGTAATTCCGGTGCCTGCTGCGGCTTATCGATTTTTATCGGGAGACCGATTGCGCCTCTTTGCTTTTCTTAGCTGCTTAGATAGGGTTTTTTTTTTAAATGACTACGAAAGTGCACAATGTGTGTAGATTTGTAAAATATGCTGGACCAATCGTACAACTGAGTAGAATTGTTGCGCCGTTTGATGGACGGTTTACGAATTGAAATCTGACAAGTGAAATGTTTTAAATGAAGAATCCAAGCAAGCGAATGGCCTGTTGATTAAAGTTTGAAAATCACACGTGATCGCAAATTGTGCATTCAATTTTATTGTAATTTGAAGAATCTATTATGCAACGCTCTATCGTGCAGTGATACTGTAAGAGCGTACTATTTTATATTTATAGCTACGCACGCACGGCGCGGCGAATGAAACATACACTATTATTGCACTGCTAAAACAATTTCAGGAAAATTGTGTAACCCAATGCGGCGCTTTAATTTCCGGTGCATACGCGCTGTAATTCCATTATAATTATCGCGTCCGACTTTATAGCAATCCAGAAAATTCAACTACTTTTTCAATGAAAATTATCTGGATTTTTGCTAAATATTTTACATTTTTCACGTCAAATTTATACGTAGTTGAAATATATTGAACATTTTTTCAAACTACATCTGTTATAATCATATTAGGTTCCCATACTATTTTACAGGATCAATTTTGTAGCGTATGAAATGAACCTTTAATGTTGTGAAATCAATCATTCAGTGTTTGTTCAATTATAAGGGACAAATATTCTCTATCGATATAACTTACACGTTAAAAATCATGATTTTGAATAAAGCTTTAACGGTGGAAACTTTAACACAATTTTTGACACGTTAATAAATGCAAATAATTTATCGCTGAATGAATATACTTTTAAAAATCCCAATTAATTTATAATATGACAATTAATTCCTTTAGCATATTAAATTAAATAATAATCAATGTGCGGCGCTGTCCACATATTAAATTCCCACTTAGAATGTCACGATAGAATATTTCAGGTATTATGAGAATTTCTAATTCTTTTTTAAAGTCAAATAATTCTGCATAACTGGTATATCGGTATAATTCAGAATGATTTTATAGTCCAAGCTACAATAGACTTAAATAATTTATAAGCTTGTTTTGTTCCATTTCAAAGAGTATTAAAGGATACTCGGAGGTGCCACACAAGTTGATCTGCTCCTTCACATATTACTTGAAATTGCATTATAAAAATTGCAATACAATGAAACAGAGTGAGTGAGAGAGTGAGAGTTGTGTGTATGAGAGAGCACCCAATACAAACTACTAAAGAAAAAGCCGATAATCACATCTATATAATACAATCGTGGGCGATGCTCATAGATTTTGCAGCATTAAATATCAAGAGGCATTCCAAAGGTGATACAGTCCTCCATATATGAAAAGCTTTATGTAAATTGATCATTCCATATTTTGAATAATTAACGGATTATTATCTTTTATCGTTCTATTATATTAATCTGTTTTATCGTTCTATTATATTAAAAACAAACACGTGCAAACTCAAAGACACCCATACAAATTTCAACAATCATTTCCTCTACGTATAATTTTAGGAGAATAGTATGTAAATTTCAACAATCAACAACATTTGCTAAAGCTTGAAAAACCAGCCTTCCGCAATACTAGGATAGTGCGAGAATAGCGAACCTACCTCTTGAATACTTGCAAGTCATCCCTGATAAACAACTAAGTATTTTGAGGTTAAATACAAAAAAAGAAATTAGCCAATAATAGTCAAGTTTCAATGAAACGAACTATTCATTCTTCTCTATTATCCCAAATTCGATTAAAACGAGTGCTTGAAAACTATACATTAATTCTGAACTAACAACTAGCCACTGATTAAAAGCAGGCAAAGAAAACGAAATTTACGACGTTGTTGTTCGATCCTGCGGAGGAAAAACTAATCCAACTGAGTACTAAAATTAATTCCTCGAGTCAACGTCAATCCACGTCCCAGCAGAAACGAATCCTCATTTCCAGCGGACTAGCAAACCATGCGGCCGTATTATATCGTTACTGCCAATTCTTCCAGCCGAGGGATCGACGACAAGATACACACACCTACACAATATCATTCATTCCGCTAAGATTGTCTCCTATGCGTATCTCCGCACCCTTGCCTCGTGTCCTATACACCAGTACTGCGCTAATCTGACTATCGGCTCTGCTCGTTACGCGACGAATGACCTATACGTATATCTCTGCGTCCAGGAGATAGCGTATGGTTGTACATATATATACATACACATAGAAGATATCCAACCCTCCGAGGAGTAGTTCGTTCTCTCTACTCTCTCTCTCGTCTTGCCATTTTCCTATCTCCCTTTAATTCTAGGGTCCGATCTGTATACACTTCCGAGCAATGTGATCCGACAGTCTCGTTTTCTTTTTTCCTCTCTCTTGCGAATCCTTTGATGGACATTGAAACGGGTGTTGCGTTAATTAAAACACATTTTCTATATCCAACGGATCTTTATGGACATACCATCCTGGGAAATGAGTTTTCTTTATAAAGTCACTCGAATATCTCGCATATAAAATATTATTAAATAGGTAAAGTGTATCGCGTTAATGGCTATGAATAATTGAATTAATTTTACTCATCCCCTCAACTTTGTCAGACATGCTATTTTGCGTTGGATGGGTGAGGAAAAAATGACGGGAGTTTTTTTCAGATTGCTGTACGCGGTGAGACTTTGAGCTTCGTTGTTACGGCATCTCGGTAATTGGTAAGAATTGATATTGCACGTTACTTTTTTCACGAGGCTCCTTTATTTTTTCTTCTCCCCCGTCTTTATGTGCCCTCCATCCTCGGTACTCTATATACATCTATATACATCTGCAGAAGCGAAAAATCGACCTCGTGAAAGAATAATATACAGCAACGAGCTCTCGTTATATTCCTCTCTCTTTCTTTATCTCCCGTCATTTTTTTACCCCCTCCGTATACGTCCACCCTACCTACCTCTCTCTCTCTCTCTCTCTCTCTCTATCTCTCTATCTCTCTCTTTCGCACATGGATCAACGTTAACCCATACGGACGGCCAACGAAAGAGAGAGAAGGAAAGCATATATATACACACATCGAACGTCTGTCCAAACAAGAATGCGTACATTTGCACTGAGAGACCCGAGCGTCTGCACCAACACCAGTTCAGAACTGGAAGTCCGAGTTAAATGACTCACAGACGCGGTAAGAATGAGGAGAGAGACAGAGAGAGAGAGAACGAGAAAGAGAGAGGGAGAGAGGCAGAGTGCATACGACGGAACTCGCGGCTTCGATTAAAGATCGCACTTGTACCCGAGCCGAGCTCTGCACCATAAAGCCAAAATTTACATGAAAATGGTCGGAGCCCGTATGTATAAAAGCGCGTGTATATGCGCTATTTGTGTGCGAGGGAGGGAGAGAGAAAGAGAGGAGAAAGAAAAAAAAAGAGAAGAGGAAAGACGCCAGACGTTTTCGTCGAATGGAGATACACAGACGCTGCTGTTGTTGGTTTAGACGCATGAGAATTGTGCAAAAAATTGGTATTTAGAGAGATGGGTATATGGCGGGCAAAGCTAAATTGAGTCTGCACGCGAGTTTTTTCGGCGTTGATTGTGAGTCATCTGGCTTGAGCTTGTAACGGCTCGTGCACGAGAATTGATTCGATAAAAATTTTTAGGCGAGAAGAAAATAGTCACGATTAATGAACGCGGCTGATTCATTGAAAAATGTGGTTGCCGTGGTAATCAGTGGCAATAACCAAAATACTCTTGTAATTTCTAAGTATTTTAAGGCAAACTATACCGATGAGTGGATCTTTTAATTTAATCTGGTTTTGAAGAAAATTATATCAATTGCGTTATTATACGAACAATTGAACGCTTCGCAGCCGTGAATATTACAAACTGTATTTTCCAAATGGTTTATACGTGGTATCCAACGTTGTTCACGTTTCAATTGGTTTTACTCTGCAGCGCAACGTTAATCACCAGCAATGACATTCACAATCCTTATTTCACCTAACAGTTATACCCAACAAATTATATTACTTGACAAATCCAAGCTTGTTGCTGCGAAACAAGTTAGTCAACACGAAACTGAAATTGTAACCTTGCCACTATAACGTGAAACTTAAAGCTGATTTACGCAAATTCTGCACCAATGATTCAAAATTGAAGCTGCTCTCGAAGCAAATAAAAAAAAATGCTTAACACGGTGAATTTCATACGTGGTTTTATGTTTCTTTTTTTCAAAAAAGAAAAGGAAAAAGAATTCGTTTCACGTCTCGTGCGCACATAGCTGCAAGCCAAGTCGCGTATATAATGCACGTACAGTTAAGATAAAATTGTGACACCAGGACAAGAGAAGACCAGTCATACCAGATATAACATAACGCTCTGCTCAAAATGTCTGATAAGACCTATCCGCCTCACATTTACCCCTCCCCCGTTGCTCCTTTTCGAATTCTTTTTCCCACTTCTCTCTCTCTCTCTCTCTCTCTCTCTCTTTTGTTTAAGTATGGATGCGAAAATTTTTACCTGGATTTCGAGAATTGTGCTGATCTTCCAATTAAATTTTTAACATAGAGATATTTATATCAGTGGCGGAATTTGTATCGCCAAGAAATTCCTGACCATTGTAGAAATAATAGAAGTGAAATTCTTATTTCATTATTACTGCCTGGATATTTTTTTAGAACTGAATATTCATTTCGTGTTATATGCAATCAAGTAACTTTATTTACAGCGTTCTCTGTGCGAGCGAGAAATTCGATATTTTAATGGAAAACGGCCGTTTTAACAGTAGAGTATAAACGAAGCATTTTTAAAGGTAGGCGTAAATTTATAACAAATTTATGGCTCGGTCTATTTTTATTGGTGCTGACGTTTATTACGTAAAAAGGATGCCACGAGAAAGATAATTATTTTCACGAATTTAACATAAACAATGATTTGCAGCGGAAACTGACTTTACTGACCGATCAAAATTCATAAGTAATTTGCTGAATACATTTAAGTATTTATAAATGCACTTGTATCCACTTATTTTTTTCCAGAGATTATATTAATCATTAATAAAAAACTTTTTTATTTCTTGGAAACACCCGAAGAAACACCGGAAACTTCGTTATAAAGAAATTAAATTGCATTTATTCGTGTTGACTTTGCAGACACGACTACTGAAAAAACAAAATAAAATGAATTTTAAATCTATATATAATTTTATTTTTTTTAAATTGTTAGATATGTTCCACGTAAATTAAGATTATGACACTAAAAGTTTCCTCCTGACGTAACGGAATGGATATCTACCAATCTGTCGTAATTTTCACTACTGATAAATCACATCCCATTACTCGAAACATCAACTAATGAAAACAGAAAATCTGTTTTCTGGTTCATTTCAAATACTTTTACAAAAAAAGAACGTTACATTTCCACTTATTTCCGCAGCTGATAAGATACCGAATAAAAATAGAAAAACTGAAAATTTCTCCGAATCATATCGTAAATGGAGTAAAAACAAATCCTCCTGCCTAATTTCTCCGGCAAAAAGAACGAATCTCACATATTTCGTAACTAGAAGCACTTCGACTGCCTCGCCTTCCCTCGACTGCACGGCGAGCAGAGACTAAGTCCCGCGCGTAAAACCGCTTAATTTTCAAAAATTCAGTAAACTCCGTTCCAATCACATTATCTTAACGAAAAATAGATCACTCAAATCGTCGTGACGCGTAATTTGCGAATATCGTGCTCACGAGTCTTTAGCTTCACTTTTCCAAATTGCTATTTATAACTCAACTCATTAACTTTTCCCACCACGCCATGTTAAAGACCAGACCTAAAACCACTGATAATCATACTCTTTTTGCATCACTTTAATTTAAAAGCACAAGTATCGCGAATTCAACGCCTGCTATTCGCGAATTACACGTCACCGACTGCCACACGTACACACACACCCACAAAGCCACAGACACATCGGAGCAATGCGACATTATTTCCTCACATATCCATGCGAGATATTTCGTGGTGCCGTCGATGTAAAAGAGCCAGAAACACTTGCAAACACGATTTTCCAAGTCGTACGGTACGAGCGAGCGAGAAAGAAGCACGAAATGGCGGCACTGTATATCCCGAGCTCCTGCCTGCAGCCACGACGATTAGCGAAACTCTCCGTCTTTCTCTCTCCTCTCTCACTCTTTCTCTCTCTCTCTCTCTCTCTCTCACTCTCTTTCACTGTATATATATATATATATATACATACATATATACATATACGTGTCTACGCGAGCGTCTCGATCGTATGGCAACTAAACTCACTCCAGAATTAGAATCATTCTTTTCGAGATTCCGCGTATTTCCTCGTTCGAAACGCATACACATATGCACTTCTTTTTTTATGTCTCACTTTGCTCGCACTGTGACCACGCTTCAGGCACGTCTCAGATACAGAGAGAGAGGTAGAGAGAGAGAGAGAGAGAGACAGAGAGAGAGAGAGAGAGAAATAGAAAAAAAACTAGCATATATAGAAGCTACTCCGCGAGAGCGTCGGTCTCAGTCTTTTGGCTCTGCCTCGGTCGGGAGCTTTTTACTCCATTTCGTGTTAATTTTGGCATTAATCACAAGTCCGAGAGAGTCTCGTGTCCCGTGTCTCTCTATCTGTGTGTGCGCGCGAGTCTACACGTACTTACACACGCTCCCACACTCACACACACACACACACGCGCGCACACGAACTCGCGTTATCTTTATTTATAGTCGTTGGAAGTGTTCCTTCTAGGCGCAGTTTGCCTTCGCGGCCCGATAAATCACGCAGCCTGATGCAAGGCATTTTTCGCTCCTTCCTCTCTCGATTCACTTTTTTTTTCTCTCCCTTTCCTCGTTTAACTATTGATCGAGAGACGAATATATAACGCACAGACGGTCGGCCACTCACGGCGAGATTTTTCAGAGAACCATTTTTGTTGCAGGAAACACTATGCACACACACATGTACTTACACGTACCGAGAGATGAGAGAGACAGAGAATTTTGTTCCGCGATATCGCCGACGAGTTTTATTGATCGTACGCGTCGTTGCGACTGGCATTTACGGCACGCGTTTTCGCACACGGCAATTTGGATTTAAATTTTTAGCAAAATTCACGCACAGTACTGAGACATGCACTTTTTCGAACGCTATAATCCAGATTTTTTTTCAATCCCGATCCGCATAGCACACACACTTGGACCTCTACAGACCTCGTATAAAGTCCCACACCAAGTTTTCGAATTTCAATTTTTTCTCACTGTGCACAGCTGTAGACAATTCTACGAATCATACGTTTGCGCCAGGCATCCGCAGCACACTTGGATTCCGGCGGTGTACTGGCGTCGCAGCAGCTTGTGCAGCCGAGAGTCGGAGCGTTCGGCCGAGCGCCTCCACTTAAAAGTAGCTTATTTTGAAAAAAATCATTTGGAGCACTTCCCGTCGGAATATTCGCACGAAAACCAGATCACAATGACGGCCGCGCACTGAAATTTCACAATTCGTCCGTCCCAGCCCGGAAAACTCAATCCCATAGCTTTCCCATCACTTTCCACCACTCCCCTCCAACCACCCAAAAAACTGCTTCGAACCACACCGAACCCCTCCCTTCACTGTAAAATCACTTTTTAAACATTACCTCGTCGCTATGAAGTCGGAAAATCCACCGGGAAATACGGTTATCCTTCACCGCACAGCTTCGAAAAATCCAGCCACTGGCACTTTCTCGCTCGCTCGACTCGGTCGCTCCTCCGCTCACCTAACCTCACCCAACCGAACGCAGCAGCCTATAGCCATATAGACAAAAAGAAAAACAACTCACCGAAAATTTTCACCAATTTCCCCCCGCTGGACTCGATCGAATCATAAAAAAAATCACGCAGACCAGCAGATAGCCCAGCACTTTCAACCTTAAAGCCACATCCGCACACGACGGCAGCGCAGCGACCTCGAAACGAAGGACGCGCACTGGCCACCTCCAACACACACACACATACAGAAAGCGAGAGAGAGAGAGACACGCACACAGCCCCACTCTCTCTCAACGACACCGCACCAGTTATAAAGTTGCTGCGCGAAAAAAAAGGTGATGAAAAACTAGCGCGATGTGTGTGCGTGGAAAACGCGGCGAGGAGTCGATGATTTACCTACGGATGACTTTTCTCTCCACGCCGCTGCTACACGCGCGCTATTGCCCCGGTCCTCCCCCCTCCTCGCTATCTCTCTCTCTTCCGAAAACTAAAACACACGCATACACGTATACACGAAAGAGAGGGAGAGAGAGAGAGCGCGCGCGAGAAAATAGAGACAGAGGGAGAGAGAGAGCACACGGCTTGATGGTGAGGAGAGTCGTACACAGTCGCGGCGGTGGCGGCGCCTCGCACGAGTCACTCGCGAGCGATTCTTCTCTCTCTCTCTCTCTACTTCGTGCACCGAGCGCCGCTGTACGTACGAGCCCCTCTCTCGCACAGACACACACACACACATATACGTGTATGTGTACGCACACGTACAGGCGAGCTCTGGGGGCTCTGAGGCTCTCCGTTCGTTATAAAACGCGAACACACTTATAAGCGACGAGAGCAGCTCTCTCACTCTGGGTATATAGTAGCTTCTCTTCTCTCTTCCTGCAGAGGAGCTGCTGCTGCTGCTACACGGCGTCCTGTATCTTTTTCGCACGATCTCCTGGGGGAACGGAAAGCCTGTGCTCCAGAAGACGACGACTGCTGGTGATGGCTCGGCGAGTAGTCGTTCGGCCTGGCCGGCAATTGCAACTGTCGGCGTGCGGTGTGCGGCTCGCTCCTTCTCTCTCTCTCTCTCTCTCTCTCTGTCTTTCTCTCGCTCTCTCTCTCTTTCTCTCCACCATCCGTAAGCGCGCTCTCTATACTCTGCTCCCGCATCGGAGCTGCTGCTGCTATCGAGTATCCTCGGGTTCGCTTCTTTCGTCTCGCTGTTGCTGCTGTTGCTGGGTTTTTTTCGCGCTGATTCTGATGGATCTTTCAACTGTGTATATACGCTTGTGGCTGGAAAAATTCTTGTTATTTTTGAAGTAGTTTACTTACGGGGGTTTCATAATGTTTTGCACAACATTTTGCAGATTGCATGAAGCAAAACTGGGCACTGGTGTGAAAAATATTAACCATTTTCTTTAGTTTTCAACAATTCGATAAAATATTGTTTTAGTTTATGATGACTTTCTAATTGCTATGATACAGTTTTTTTTTTTTTTTTAAATCGAAGTAGACTAAAACTTTACTCTCATCAAAATGAACTATATCAGTATATAGAAGTGATTCTACCTCAGGAAATAATTGTTTCGCCATTCTAGCCAAGAGATACAGTAATTAAATAACTATAAAAAACTTTCAGAACTACAATTTTTGATTGTTATTCGAACTACCTATCAACAGTCGACTTCCAATTTTATTTTTCAAATGCAGATCCGCAATAATAAAAAATGTATCCGATCAAAGTCTATAGAACTCTTTTTCGTAACGATACCAAGAAAAGTTCAGCATCCCTGGAATGGAATCACGACTTCTTATAATATTAATAAGCCTATGTACAACTGATGTAAGTATATACGAGCCTGATGAAAGCAAGCATTGCTCTCAAAGTCCAATCTCACCTACTTTGCAAACTCACCGAATAAAATATTCGAATCCACCGCATAACAACAATAATAACGAATAACAACAAAGCCAACTTCAATATGGGATGAGTTCTTTGAGGGTCTGAGCAGCAGCAGCAGCAATCGATAAAAAGCCTAGTGCCGGAAATTCGCGGTCAGACGAAAAAAAGATGCGGAGGGAAAATTCATTAACTTATAGCCTCCTACACACGTACTTCCAGCACACACATACAGCCATATAGACGCGACACGAGGTTTCTCTCGGTCTCATTGTCGATTTCCCTGGAAACCCTTCGCCACAATTCCAATGCGGCGATATACGAGTGCAAGAGAGAGAGAGAGAGAGAGAGAGAGGGAGAGAGGGAGAGGGACATAGAGAGAGGAGGGAGACCGAGGAGAGACAGAGAGAGAGAGAAAAGAGAGGAACGGGAATCGATCGACTGAGCTCTCGCAACGACGTCTAAGTACTACGTTGACCCGAGAGCCTCGGAAAATTTTGTTATGGGAAAATTTTCGCGTTCGTGATTCGTCCTAACCTCCAAAAGCGCTTTGTCATTGAATTATTCGAATTACCATGTAACCGAGTTGAAAATCAAATTTCCCTCATCTTGATACCTCTCTGACGAAAAAGTTTTTCCTCGCAGAGCTCGATGATGCGGCTTGTATATGCATCGGGTTTCATCAAATTCAATTTTTTCTCTCATTCGGGCTTTTAAGCTCCAGCGCCGAAGCCCGTGAATAATGCACAAGGGAAAAATGGGTGGAGAGGGACTGCATATACATATATACATATATATACATGCACAGCGGGGAGTTTGTGCAGGTACGCGAAATTGCAGTAGAGGCGGAAGTAAAAAATATATCGTTTCCTGGAAGAGGAAGAGAGAGAGAGAGAGAGAGAGAGGCAGTCGGGATACACAGACAGAGAGAATAAATTTTGAAATGCACCTTTGCCTGCCGCGGGCGTTGTATAAAACTCTTGCCCTGTGACGATTTTTCGAGCTGTGCGAGAGCTGCGACTTTTTTTCCACCCTTCCCTCTTCCTTCCTCTTTTTTTTTAATTACGCGTCGTAAAAATAAGTGGAATAGGGAAGTGTGCGACAAACGCAATTTTTCCCTTCTACTTCTCCGAGAATTTTCATTTTTGCAAAATGCATGATTGTTAACTTTACATGAGATTGTATTCCGTTTACGTTAAATAAATTATGGTAAGTTCGTTCGTTTTCGTTGGATTGTTTGTTTTTTAAATCTAACGCTGCCGCGTAGGCATGTTTGTCGAACACTATCGACACATGCAAAGCTATAAGCTCGAGATACGCATCGTCTATTTAATTTGCTCGACAAAAAAATAATGTTAACGTCATCGTGATAAATTGTCACTAAATCAGATAAAAAATGTAATTATAGGTCGCAGCTTATGAAAAATGTCTTATCCCGTTTAATTTATGATTACATTTTTTACGCCCATATCGATTTGGATGCGAATAAAAGAGTAATGGCTCTTCTTTTGTTGAATATTGGAAATATCGGTTATTGCTTAATATCGCCACGCCCCTCTTCTCTTTTCTTTTAGAATTTTTTGAATTTCTTGAATTTTTTGAATTTGGAATTTTGTAAGTACTTATATTTCTTCGTTAATGTATATGAAACGCACGCCGAGAAACCGTACAATATATTCCCTTTTATCTTATTTAGAACTACAGATACTTATTCATTCGCACAATATCCATTTTTTTTTAACATATTGAGCCTAATAACAGCTTTTGGAGTATGACTCGAGGCTGCGGGTCGAAATACTGCGCCTTTAAAATGTTTATTCTTCAGTCAAACTTTTGGAAAAATGCAGCCTCACTTATATTGCACCTTAATTTTATCCACCCAAACGCCGAGGAAAAGATGTTTGAATTTAAGTTTCTTTTATCAAAAATACACATATATATTATATCTCTTTCCGACCAAAACCTCAATCTTAATCTTTAATATCTTTCCACAAAATCGAAACTATGAAAAAAATCCATTGCCAATAAATAATAAATCTTAAACCTAGAGAGAGGGAGAGAACGACTTCATCCACTTCTTTCGGAAAAAAATATAGTCGGATCGATGAGAGACATTCCAGACAGCCGCCAAGCCAAAAACCCTTTTCCCGAAAACCTTCCCTCGACGCACATCCTTTCATTATAACTATAAACACGACCCAGAGGCGCTGCTGGCAAGGGCGAATAAAAGCTCGGGCGTAAAGGGCTGAAGCAGCTCTTTCACCAACCCACCCACCCATCCGCCCATCACCTACACACACACACGTACGCGCGCGCGCACATATACATATAAATAAATGGGGTAGAAGGGAGTGTAAGAGAGAGGGAGAATTTCGATCGGAAGAAATTTGCGAAACACGGCCGCTTGCGCTCTATCTCTCTGTCTCTGTCTGTCTCTTTCTGACTCTCTCTCTCTTTCTCTCTCTCGCGAGCGCACGGTCAACAGAAAGGGAAAGTGCAGCAGTGGAAGTCCGACGTGCGATATCTGCAAAGTGATTTCCGGCCCCGCTCGGAGCTCTCTCGTACGTCCCTACTCGCACACACAGCTAGAAGTCTGCACAGAGCGCAAGTCCGTCGCTCGCTCGATAATGCAGTGTGCTACAAGCCCTGCGCGAACCGCTGTCTGCCTTCCCCCTCCCTCTTTCTCTCTCTCTCTCTCTCACACGCACACTGTCTCGAGCTTACAGACATCCAGCACACATACGCACACACACACACACACACACACGCGCTTGCAAATGCTTCTTTCGCTTTCCTTTTTTCTTATTGTTGTATCGTATATACCTTTGTTGAGCAAGTTCTTTCCTTCACGGATTGGATATTTCGGTTCGGTGTACGCTTTATACACCGCTTAGTAAATTATTACTAAATTTGTATTGTACAAGGTCGATTGCGAGATGTGCTTGGTGCAGGTTGCTAAACCACTTCTCGACCGCTACCAAGCGCAAAACTAAATGTCTAGTTATGCCTGTAAACTACAACGATTCTCGTAGCGTTGAAGAAAACTTTTATTCGGACAGACCGTCCCTCTGTTCGTTTTTGTTGGAAAAGACAAGATGCCCGTGTGTCGAGAGGCTGCTGTAGGTACAATACACGCCGTCTTTGAATATATGAAATATCGAGGGCAGAGAGCGCGTAGAGCCAGCGTGTAGCTGGCACGTTGGCGAGGAAGGCTTTATGAGCAAGGCTGCTGATGGGTAATTCTGGTGATTTCGAGATTTACTGGATGGCAAGGACGGATCGAACACCCGTGCGACGCACTTTTCAGGATTATTTCGCTGTGCGCGGCTTTGGACACGTGATTATTAAGCATGGACTCGTGCCGAGTAATTGATAGGTTTTTGAGGGAAAAGTATTACGGTGTGGTGGGCTCGTGCGGAGACCTTGGTCTCGGCTGAGGTACCGCCATAAATAACAATAAGCGCGAGCGCGAAATCAAAGTGTATGTGTGTAGTTTTTGTCGACCGCGGAGCATATAATTCTTATTTCAATTGTTGCTATGTACGCGCGCACAGAGCTAAATGTGGGTGCTTAAGATTCTAGCAGGCGTTGGCCGTTAAATAAGAATTGCAGATATAAATTGTCTGTCATTTTAGAGCGGACATTTCGTGCGTGTACGTGTCTCTCTAAAGATAAAACATAACCTGAAAATTGATATAATACCGTATAACCGTATAACCGTTGCAGTTATTAAACGAAAACTAAGCGAAAACTCCGAAAATCCTAAAAATTTTAGATATTTCTTTATTCAAGGTATTACAACAAAAAATGAAACATCTTAAAACAGTGAACTATATCCATCAAAATAGGCACTCTTTGTCACAAACACCATTTCACGAGACCCAAATCGTCAATTCAAAATATCAACTCCCGAACTATAGCTTCCGAAAATCCAAATGCAATTTGCCGCAGCTCTCAGCCGAAGCTCAATCAAATGCAGCCCTACAATGAAAAAAGCCGACAAATACGATGACGCAACGCGAAAAACAAACCGAGCTAACTCTAACTCTCGACCTCCCCCCAGCAGCTCCCAGCTCTCCACACAGTGCTCCAAAATCACTTTCAACAATGCTAAAGCGAAAATACCGAGGCGCATTAGCCGCGCGAGACGTAGACGAAGAGAGACACATCGGTCGAGTGGCAAAGTCGACACGGTAGTGTGTATACACGCGTACCGCGACGGTGCACACACACACACACACACACACACACACTGACACACAGAGCTCATAAACCGCCGTGCGCGCCGCGATCAAGTTCATAATATAGAAGCGGTTCGTTGAATTTTCGATCGTGTGTCAAGAAACTGTAATAGTCATCGGTGTGGCGGAGCCGCGCTCTGCAGCGCCTCGTACAACGCCAGTCATTACGTATTAGCAGTTATGACCGCGTGCGTAAATATACGTGTGCGAGTGTGTCTGTGTGTGTGGGTGTTTTCGTCGCCAGCGTCGCTCTTTGAGACTGTATGCGTGAGTCGCGCGACAAAGGCAAGACTGTGTGTGTGTATGTGTGAGCTTCGCGAGAATGGGAGAAGAGGTGGAGGAGGACTAAAGTGCGGATCACATGCATAGATACCATCCAGACGTTGCGAAAGAAGCAGTCGCGAGGCGTCGTCTATGTATATACACATATATATACTTGTGTGTGTGTGTGTGCGTGCGTATGCAAGTGCCCAGGGCTGTAACGTACAGCTGTGCACCTTTGACTCGTGTGACTGCGTTTAAGAGAACGTACGTTGGCTCGATGGTTTGATGATGGAACGTGTTAGTCCGATAAATGAACGTGTTGAACAAAATTTTTTATATGAATATCATTTCAGAATTGTTCAATTCCCGACTACAATCAGTTTGCTAAAGAAACTGCTATATTCCGACGGTTGAAGATAGAAAATTAAGTCGAGACAACGATTCAGCAGTCCTAACGTAATTTAATCAAAACTAACCTGCAGCCACACTGCAGCAATTATGAAGACGCTTTGCTTCACCTGTAGAAATTTGATTAATTCCATGGCGTGTAAAAACAATTCCATCTCCTTATTGTGAACATTGCGTCATTTTACGCAGCGAACATTAATCCAACATTAACCTATTTCAACGGAAATTATGAACGAATGGCTAGCTACCAGCCTGCAGCTTACATTCAAACTCGAAAACGAATCGACATTACTCAAAACTTTCACCCAAGAAATTCATCCACTCCAAACTCGCGCGCAAACATTACCCGAACTTTGTCAAGACTATCCCTAAACAAACACCCACACACATGCGCACAAACATCTCTATCTCAAGATGTATATATCTAACACGTACAAAGGCACAGACAGATTCGAGCTTGCACCGGTAAGCACACTGACTGACATACACACACACACGCACGCACACTCCGGAATTGGAGCGAGCTCCTGGATAATTTAACCCTGGCATTTTCGATATCGCGCGGAGGTGACGGTGAGTGTAAAGAAGAAAGGGGGAAAATACGCGTGTATGTGTATGCAGCAGGTGAGTCTCGACTGACGAGAGCTCGAATGCAATTTTCGGTCAGCCTCGATTTATACACACACGCCATCAGGATGAAATTCAAATTTATATGCAATTTTTCTTGCCCCGTCCTCGCGCACGCGATGCCCTGGTGTATACATACGCATACACACTGGGGCTATACGCGATGTCGTTTTATACATATTGGCATGAATTATTCGGCGAATTTCCGCGATGAAATGGAAAATGCAAGGCGATACCGATGGCCGTATACTGCACGTGTGGGCAGTGTTTACCGAGCGAAAAAAGACAGCCGTGTTGTATCATATCCGATGAATTGACCCGCTGCTGCTGCGCGACGAGGGAGGAGGGGGAGAGGACACAGAGGAAAAAGATAACGCACAACGCGTGTCCCTGCGTCGCAACGAGCTTCGAAATGCAAAGAGGCACATGGACACACACACACGCGCGCGCTCGCACGCACGCATATACGCGTCTTCTTTTTCTTCTGCTTCGGTGTGCAATAGCGTAGACGTGAGGCGAATATCAACTGAACACTTTTGAAGAACGTACGACACGATGTTCGCTGCTTCCGGCGACGCCGAGAAATCGCAAGAATGAAGCTTCTCACCCCCTCCCCGCCCTTTTTCAACTTTTTCATACAGTCCAAATTGAATTTTTCCCTCGTTCGTTGTCTTTCATTCTGCTCGCGCGCTTCTCTCTCTCTCTCTCTCACTCTCTTTTTCTCTCTCTGTCCTTCTCTTGACTGCATTTGTATTATTTATTCCACCTAGCAACAGACGTGTACTCGCGGATGAGGAATGCAACGACTCTCGTTGAATCTTTCAATTTTATTATAAAATATTCAAGGTTTACCGTATTACCGAGAGACTTTTATAAGTGTATAATTTTTTGAGATCCTAATGAATTTATAGGTACAGTTGGTAACTTTACGTCGCTGGCTTTATCAGAGAACTTGAAATACGCCAATTGATGGATTTACTTCTTCCTGCTCACCGAGAGGTGTACAACTTCATCTTGTGCAACTGTTAAATTTATTCATCCTTCTGCAAAGGCAAATTACTGTATTTCGACAGAGAAATTGTATAATATTGTAATTCACCGTTTTGAGCAGTTTTCTTTTTTCTGCACGACGTACTATATGGTATCATTGGAGTCACAACCAAATACAACAGTAGACCTGTGACGAGGAATCGCAAAATCCCGAGAAAATCGAATGTTTGACCCCGCGGAAAATTGGGTCTTACAGCGTCTGTATATTGGCGAGTTTATTCGCCGACCGGTTACAACCGGCAGGAGGCAGTCTACTGCACGCACATACTCACACTCGCGTATACACGCTCAGACAGTGAGCTCGGTCAATAGCTTGTGAGCCCCGACTATGCAGAAAGAAAAAGAGAGAGAGAGGGAGAGAGACGGAGATACAAGGAGATAGTCGTGACTCGACTCCGTTCGCGAGCTCAGGTCAGACAAAGACGCAAAGAGATAAAGCCAAAGAGAGAGAGGGCTAGAGAGAGCTAGAGAGAGAGAGAAAGAAAGAAGGAAGAGAGACGTGGACAAGGTCCTTTGCCGATCTCACTGCATATATACGTATATATGGTATGGTACACAGAAAGACTGCAAAGAGAAGTCGTATTCACGTGTATTGTGTGGACAGCCCCAACGCGAGACACACACGTGGATGGCCGCGAGGGGAGTGCGACAGAGAGACGACGCAGTGCTGAAGAGTGACCGGTTAAGTACTCGGAACGATAGGAGTTCACTTTTTCTGCGTCTCGTTTTACTTACGGGAATTTAGAGGGATTTCGTTCTCTCGCAGGACGAGAGTTGAGTCGGTTTTATTTTATATGGCCGGTGGCGTTGAAAATTTTCGTTTACCGAATGAAACCCGAGGGATTCACTTTGATCCAGGGGATAAGTGGTTGAGAAAAGGCGGGAGATGAACGTTTCTATAATTATCTGGAAAAGTATGATGGATGCCTCCGATATTTTTTTTCATCGATGTACCTTACAACTTTTTAAAGTTCGAGACAGAAAGTGAGAGAAGTAAACAATGGCCGTTAAAGATAATTACTCTCGTGCCGCGTAGAGAGAAAAAAAAGCCGAGTTATTTGTGGATAAAGCAAAAACTCAATCGAGATAACAGACTTTTACGATATGGTCGCCGATTTACGTAATACCCCCTCGTTGCCTCATATTTTTGTTCAAAACAGCACGCAAAACCGTAAACAACCGACCGGTCGTTAATCAGAAATACGAAAAATTTAATATCCGACGAAAAACAATCCCATCTCTCTCTTGTCATAAATATAAAAGGCCAAACTTTGTCCAACTCGATTCAGCGTAGCAAAGTTCCACGTACCCGCCACGAGAGAGAAATCAGCCAATGCGCGAGTGTTCAGCGGTCCAGCCAGTGAAAGAGAACAAGATCGGGGCCAAAAGGCATTTGACTGTATATGCAGTAACAATAAGAAACGCGAACGAGAGCGAAATAGACGTCCAGGCGGCGACGTGCGGACGCACGAAGCAGCGATGGGCGCTTAGCCAACTATCCACATGAGCTTTTCCAAAGACATTCTCTTATGGATTCTGAGTCCTCTGTCCCGCGGCTGATTCCCCTGACTAAGTGAATTGACTGGAACAACTGACCGTCAAGAGTCAATCAAAATATTTGGATGCCGAACATGCACTCGCTCAAATCGAAAAAAAGAATTTGTTTGAGTCGGTCGATATTTCAGTCGTCAAAGTTACACTTCCGGACATCAGCAATATTGCACTTTATAGCCTTTTGCATACATTTATGTTCAAAATGAGGATAGCATATATTAAAGCATCTTCCAAGTTGGCTCGAGTCCGGCATAAAATTTTCTCCGGGCCACAAAAGTCAAACTCATCGCCATCGGACGTCTCCGTCAATTCAGCTGCACAACTTTAGTCCAAAGGTTATATACACTCACAACATCGAGATTTTTCAAAAAATTGATTCATAATCAAAAGACTTGAATATTCTGCATTATTTATTCACTCACGATAGGTATTCAACTTCCATTTTTCAGTTATACTCTGCACACGTATTGTGGAAGTGCAGGAAGCAAGTGGCTTTCTAGAAGACTCGAAAGCATTCAGCAATGTCCTCTTGATGCACCTGCATAATTCACACGTCTCCGCGATCTATTTTTTAATTCTTGCGCTGTCCGCACCGCTAATGGGTCATATTTTCAACGATAAAAAAATAAAAGGGAAGTTTTAACTGCAGGAAAAAGAAGCTGCTACGAAGTAAACTCTGCTTCGTTGGGGTGGATCCAAAGGTTATAAAATATGATGAGGTTCCAGTATAAACTGCAGGAATGATTTTAGTTTTTTTTTTTAGATAAATAACCTGGATTCTAAATAAAATACGATCGAAGAAGTCACGTATTAATAAGATATTCGAACTCTCCCAAAAGTAGATCTGTTCCATATTTTCTACTTAATTAAATTGATAACGACGACTAAGTGTTCTATTTTCTATTTTCGTTATTTTTATAATACGAATATAAGTACCAACCTGGTGACGAAAGCTTATTTTCTCCGCTAAGCCAATTCTCCTCTTTATTTTTATTTTTAATCTGTCAACATTATACCGGTAAACTATAGTCAACTGAAACATCACTGAATCACTGAAATGGCGCCAACAGCCAAACTGAAAACTGAATTTTCATTGACTACCGAAAAATAAGACTAAGATCTTCACAAAAACAAAAAGGGTTACGTCAAAATACACAGGAAACTTTTTCAAAGTGAAAACAGTTTGTTCTCAAGATGGATTTTGATGTTTTGAAATTCTTGTTAAAACTGTTATATATAGTAGGAAAAAATGAATCTATTAGTCATATTGTCCCCTAGAAAAACGAGTTCTTTTTAATGTAAAGCAGAATTTTATAGTCTAGAAAGCCATTATTCTTTGGAGGTCAATTGTGCGTTTGCGACGAGAGGATAATTTTTCAGAGCTGCATAAGAAACTCCGCATCGTAGAAAACAATAGTCTGTAAATTTTCCTCCACACGTTCTTCCTTCCTCCTCTTTTTTCGCGTTATTTTTTCCCTGCAGACAGGGGAACTGTGTTTCTCTCTCTTTCTGCTTTTGGGCGCATGCGACAGAACGAGGAAACGCGCGCGAAAAGTTTTGGCGTATTTCCAGTGTTGCGGACTCGCGCACGTACACACAGAGAAGAGAAACGGAATTCGGGCCTCTTGATCGATCGTCGGCTTTTACAGTTATTCGCTGTCGCCGAAACGCCGCGCGTTATAGAGGCGAAAGAGCTACTGATGCGACCCACACACACACACACACACACACACACACACACATGCACGCCGGGGAACTTAGAAAAGTGGGAGAGCGAACCCATTTTTCACCGTGTCCAAACTTACTTGGTATTACGAAGGATAGGTTATAAGTGAAATTCCTCGGAGAAAAGCATTTGCATGGACGTCGATCTTATGAAATTACGCAGCATGCGCGGAGCCCCATTTTGGATAATATTCCCGTCGCTGCTGCTGCTGCTGCATTGTGTCGTGAAAATTCTTTGGGACCCGCGTCGTTACTTCGATTGCTGCCAGGCGCAATGCATTCGATGTTAAATTGAAGAACGTCATTAACTAGGGAGTTGAAAGCGAGGGAGCAATTCCTGTTACGATCGAGTTTATTAAACGAAATTAATTAGTAGAACCAATACCTATATCGTCTCGACTTTCTTTGTACGAAGAAATTCGAATTGAGAATGAAAAAAATATTTTCAATTCGCTACTACTGTTATATTCGAGACATAAATTGTATAAATATTTGTCCAGAATTAAAAAAGCACTAGACCGTTTTTGAAAAAAATCCGTAGTTTTGAATTTACCTCATTTAAACTAAATGTAAATATTTATTTTAAGAGTGTATTTTCAATTTAAGACTTTAGCAGTAATATTGAACTTCATCCAGTGTTTATGGAGACTTATTTTCTGAGCATATTATATTATCAGTTTTGCTACTTAACATTTTTAAATTGGTATGATTTTCCACGTTATGTCATTTAATAAGTGAGTTTTCGTTGTGTTGCGAAAAATTGCACAACATAATCTCATATGAAGTAAATGATCGTAAGAACTCTGCCCTTCGATAAAGTCGAACTCCCAAAACGACAGAAGGGAAGGCGTAAACACGAAAAAAAAACATCCAAGCGTTGACTCCGAAATGCGCGGGAGGAGACAAGTCCATTCAAGTCCATGCAATCAGCGAGCACATCCCCTTTAAACGTTGGAAAGGAAGGAGGAAGAGAGAGAGAGAGAGACACACATCTCCGGGTTATATAGTCGTCGCTGCGGCCCTGCCACGCCCGAAGCTCGCGGTGCGGAGACCTTCGGCTGCTGCTGCCGCAACCTCTTCCTCAAGTTCGCTAGGATGCGGCGGGGTGGAGATACATTCTGCGGTGTTTTAGGGATGAACATTTTCCTGCTCCTATTTTAATGTCAACATTTTTTTTGTTCGTGTATATTAAGGATTACTTAGTTAAGGTTTTAAGAAAATAGGTGTTCGATGATAAGTTAGAAGAACTTTACTACAATGACCTTTTCCATTACTATCCAACAAATAATATGTTATTGTTTTTAACTGAGAAACAAGAGTTCGATATAAGTATGATCATTTATAATACATAATAGTAATTCATCAAGTTTATCTACGCTACTGGTAGATTACATTACGAGTGCAATCACCCAATTTTATTTTTCCTCATACTTACATTCATTTTTAAAACAGCAATTTCTTTAAAAATAGAAGACGTTATAGCAGTCTAATCTTTGTGACGTCACTTCGATACGGCGGCGTCCTTTGAAGTATAAACTAATAAAATGACGTAACTCTAACGATCTCTAGCGAGTCATGACCATTGAAAATTCAGACCTATTAGAAAAATTCAAAAAGACGCATATATGAACTTTACCAACTCGTGTTATACCTGTAAACATAAAATCCCCACCCAGACACACATTACCAGTTTTTCCAACAATTTCCTACAATTAACGCGGAAAAACAGGACGCAATTTTCCCAACGATAAATGTGTATCTCGCGGCAAATCAAGCATCGCACGTCGAGCGACGCTCTAATTTCGCCTTCGCGTGAACTGCACGAGTCTCGCTCTATCTCTTTCTCTTTTCCTTCCACCCACGACGACGCCAGGTATCTGCACACACGCTGCGATAATCTTGCGCGAGCTCCGCACCCCTCGTGCACACCTTTCTCTCTCTCACTCTCTCTCTCTCTCTATGTGTGGCTCATCAAGGTGTGTCGCGCGATAAGAGTATATAGAGACTCTCATTCGGACCCCCCTGCGGTATAACACCGCACACATACCAACTTTTCTCAAGCTCTTGGAACTCTGTATATATATACGGTAATTTTTGCGTCTGCTGCTGCTTTGTGAAGTTCAAGAGACGGAAGGCAATGAGCGACAGCGTTGCTGCGGTGATACGTATATATGTATGAGAAGAAAAAATGTCGCGCGCGCGAGACGGGGGGAGTCATGCAGAAAAATTCTCGTGACTTCACTCGTGTATAATTCTTGTATACGATAATGAGAGAGAGCAAGAGAGAGGTTCAGCCGCTTTAACAGTACTTTCGCCATCGAGAATTATGCACACAATCCAAGTGCTTTTATTAAAGATGAAAATTAAAACCAACAACAATCTGTGTCTTTTTTTGAAATTTACGCTTCTGCTTTTTCCAACATTCCTCGATATAATTAAAGTGACGTGTTTGAGGTGACGGCTGGTTTCGTAATGCAAACACCGCGTCATGATTTCTTATAGTAAAGTGCATTTGGGTATAGATTGTTTTGTTTACTTCATTAGCACTGATTTAGAAGGGTGGCACCATGCCAATCGCTAACGATCAATTAACAACGTTCGTCTTACAGTACAACTATTTGCCAATAATTGTGGACTGCTTAAAAATACCAGTACCCCGGCATTCATCTAGAAATTCCATTAATAAATTCATATTGCAATTCATGTCCTATATAGACATAATTCACCAGACTATTCCAGTATGAAAATTCCTAGAGGTCCTTCATACAAGGAAAGAATTTCAACAAATACTAGTCAAAAGAATCCAGTTGCCATGCTAAACTATTTCTACTACGCGTCACCACACATCCCAATTGCACGGATACGATATAACCAAATTTTTTACCATGAATACCGACTGTTTATTCTATCTGTACCTCGGTCTGTACCATATTCAAAACTATCGTTTTAATTTTTGGTTATGTCAACCAAAAGTTTCATCTTTCATTGGTACCACACCGTTAACTCAGTTTTCGAATTTCACTTTATCAAAAAAACATTTTTTCTTCATTTGCTGTACTTTTAGTACCTATATATATATATATAGGTATTCAAGTCTATATGTACACACAAAAGAGACATTCGTCGAACAACGAGTTCGCGACACAATTAGTATTATTCCAAAGCAGAGAATAAAAAAAACAACAAACCCCAAGAGTCCCCAGACAGCCTTTTAATAATGAGAAAAGAGACAGAGACAGAGAGAGGCAGAGGGAGAGAAAGAGAGAGATCGACAGCCGAACCAACCAAAGAGACAGAGAAAGAGAGCGTGTGAGCGCGAGCTTGGCGACGTTTCATTTCGTTTTGTCAGAGCTCGTAATAAATTGCAATGTCTATCTTCATCCAGAGAGAAAAAGAGAGAGAGAGAGAGAATCGGCCAGGCCAACCAAGAGAGAAAGACGTATAAGCATAATAACGGAGACGAGGCACTTCCCAGAAGAGTCTGTACAAATAATTCTCACCCGCACGGCACGTTTTCGACTCTGCGCATAGACAAACGAACGCACGCACATATATGATGATGGTGAACGCGACCCGTAAAGTGCGTGCACTTATGTATCCAGCGACACAGCGACGCGACGAGTCGCATTGTATGCCCTTAGCACACGGCAGACTACATCTTCCCAGTCAATGGATATACACTTTCGTAGTGTTTCCAATTACCGTTTTCTTTTTTTTAATTACGTGAACTTACACTTTTTTGGAGATTTATAAGTGAAGTATCGTATAGGAAACGTATAGGAACTGTGATGGAAGGGGTTAAACTAAAATTGTCTGCGCCACTGGTGGCAGCGATGAAACGTTTCGCAACGCTGGATCAGTGCTGGGCCTATCTTTAGGCACTTATTTTCGGAAAATTATAAGCTTTCAACGCCAAGAATATGACGTTACAGTTTTTTCAGATAATTCTTGTACGCATTGCAGTATCAATGAGTTGGGTATAGGTACCAAATATCCTATATATAAATATTATAAGAAAATTTTCTAGGTTACTCAAAGAAAAATAAAGAAACAACTTGAAAAGCTACTGGCAATGCGCGAGAAAACGAGCTGCACTTTCGGGATCATCTCTCGCACATTTTCCACTTTGCTCCACACATAAAAGTATTGCGTTAAAGAAATAAAAAGGGTAGCAAAGAACAAAACAAGAACAAAAGCGAAAGAGGGAGAGAGAGAGAGCTTTATTTTGCATCCGTATAATACACAACTACACACACATACACGTGCGCGAACGCATATGTCTGCTTTCGGAGTTAAAAAGTTTTCCATAGTTTTTCAGGCAGCAACAGCGAAGCAACGACAGTAGCAGCATCAGCTCTCGCGTATACATAACACGTACGTCCTAATGTACGCGTGACATATACGACGTACAAACAAGCAACACATGTATCCGAAGTATATACATATATATTCGAACCAAGCTCCCTCACACACACACACACACACACACACACACATACGCACAGCATATGTAGCGCACCGTGAATGAGAATAGACATTTTTATTCGTAAACACACAAAGACCGAGAGCGAAAGAGAGAACGAGAGAGGCTTCCTCCAGCGTCGACGTCGCCGTCGAGACAGAGAAGGAGAGAGTCTTTGCTGCTGCTGCTGCTATACTGCTGCAGCGCGAAAGCAGCCATAGGGAATACAATGTGTGTGTGTGTGCGTGTGTATACACGCAGACATGTAATCGCTATATGCATAGTGCGAAAGAGCGGAAGGGGAGGGAGGGGAAAAAAGGAACGGGGCCAAGCGCCGTGCAGAACCGGCAACAAAGCACTGAGGGAGAGAGAGAGTGAGAGAGAGAGAGCGACTATCTATCTTACTCGTTCAACATTTATCTTCCTCTATGTGTGTGTGTGCGAGTGTAGCACGAAACTCTATCGCCTCGCGAGAGACATGCGAAGAAGGGGGAAGTGCACTCGCGGCCTATAAAATGCTACTGCCCAAAAAAAAAATGAGGAAGGACCTTCGATATTTTTTTCGACAAGAATGAAACTACGTCCGGGACGAGCTACGCGAAATTTCGCTTTTTTTTACCTCGTTCGAGACAGATTTATTGCATATATACCGAAATACATCTATACTTTTTCATTGGTTATCATTCAACTATTTTTTTAATAGCGATGTTGATTGATTGAAATAATTCAGGTATTCAGCTGTGTTATGGCTGATTCAGACTAAATTTTTTGAGCATTTGACGAGTTGCCAATTTCCCACGTGCATTTATAACAATTAGGTTATATTCCTGTCCTTTATTACTCTAAACTGAGAATAATCAACAAACTTGCTGATTTCTTATACCTTTGAGAAAATTAAAATTCTTACAGGATCTGCTGAATTAACAACTAATAATAAGCATTATGTTAAAGTTGCACAAAATGGCATCGTCACTAGCTATGTAAAGTTCAAAATATATTTATAAGATATATTTATAAGTACAGACTATTCTTAGTTTGGCGAACTGTCTCGTCGTTGCAATATTCCAATAGAATGAAGTCTTTACATCTAATAACGCGGAAAACTTATCCCCTCAGTCTCAAAAATTATCGAGAGCATATTTTCGAGTTCCGAATTGGCGTTCCGAAGAATTACGGGGCAGTATACAAAAGCAAGCCGCGCGCAACATAATGCAAAGGAGGGGCAGCAGAAGACAAATTAGTTTGCCTCGTTTGCGCTCTACTCCGTCCATTCATTTTCTCTCTCTCTCTCTCTCTCTCTCTCACTCTCGCTCACTCTTCCCTCTTTCATTCCCCACCCCTAGTCGATTTTCTTTTTATTCTTCATCGCTCGTCTAATTGTACTTTTACTTCTCTGAATTTGCGCGTACACAAAAGCTTCGTTCGTTTGCCTCGATTTGGTCCTAATTGAACGCATTCTCTAACTCTTTTTTCTCTCTCTCTCACTGTCGCTGCCAGCGAAAGAAATACGGGTGGGATGCGCTTTTCCTGCTTGGTTTATGAGCACAATCGATATTACTTAATCAAGTTTTTCAGAGCGTGATTGTGATCGGGACACTGCACATACTCAACGAAGGACTTCTTTATTTGCTTCTATATCGGTAAGTACCAGCTCTGACGAAATACTTGATCGTCGGTTATTTGTTTGAAAACGATCCTCATTAAAAAGTTATCAGCCGTACGAGTCAATTTTTTTTAATTAATAGAGCACAACACAGTTTATTTACATTCTGTTTTTGAAATAGCAACTGATTTTCATTATTTTAGGTACACTCCCACACGCAAAATGTAGTTCCTTATAGCTAGAGACTAAAAATAAATAAAACTATTAAATGTCAAGAGCTCCTCGTAATGAAAAGTTTACACGGACGATATATTTACGAGTAGAGCGAAATACAGCTATTTGGCTTAAGTCATAGGCATAAAAATAAGTTTAATGTCATAATGTGAACACTGAATTGATTTAAAATGAACGTTCAAATTGGGTTTATAGCGACTTCATACCGCGTGAAATGGCAGTAGTAATTATGCTACTGATCGAATGACTGAATTTTTTCTACAATAAACAAAGTTTCGCAATAAGAACACGTACTAGTTCTTACTTCACTTCACCTACAACTTCGGCAAGTTCAACCGGCACAACGTAAAAGTGAATTGATTTCGAAAATTGAAATTCCGCACTCACAACAAAATGCTGGCATCATTCGACAGTTACTCTCATCTTCATTTCAACCCAAGCTGCAACGGAATCCAAAGTTTATATCCAATTATCCATTTTCTAATAACCTGACCAACCTCACACACACACACACAAACACACAAAAAGAGTTTCTTACGCAGCATGGTACTGATTTTCCAAAAATAAATGAAAGCACCACTCGCGGGGATAAAGCGAAAATAATTGCAGTCTTCTGCGCGAAACCGCCATACACAGTTCCCCATTCATTTCTACACATTCAGCTATTTCGAAAGCCATCCTGTAAATTCTCGCGCCGCACTATTATACACACGTACACACGCACGCACGCACGCACACACACACACACACACACACACACACAGGGCATTTAATGACTCGCGTCCGTCTAAGGTCGACTGACTCTAGAGAGAGAGAGAGAGAGAGAGAGAGAGGCAGAGAAAGAGCGAAGGAAAGAAACAGAGTACACCGCAGTCGCTCTAAAATTATGCGAGCCAAAACCAAAAATATCCGCGTGCACGGTGCAGCCGCCAGAGAGAGAGAGAGAGAGAGAGGCATTGCGATATATATAATATCAAAAGCTCTGAGCAGCTCTCCGAGGATTTTCACCTTTCACCTGCACAAACATCGCCACGCACACACCGTCGTCTCTATTCAATAAGTGTATTATTCTGGAGTCGCCGACTCTCGCGCACACTCCTATATACTGCAGTGTATGTACACAACGCAGAGAGGGAAAGAGTGGGAGGAGGCCAAGAGAGAGAAAGAGAGAAAGAGAGAATACAATGACGCAATAACGTCGTTCCGGATGTATCGATTTTTCGCGTCGTCGTGTGTATGCATGTGTATAGGTATATCTCGCGAAACGCGAGTGTCTATAAGTTCTAGCCAAACACTCAGAGAGCGAGAGAAAGATAGAAGACTTGCACATGCGATAGAATGCATATGTGTTCGGTGACGCGTCGGCTGTGCACGAAAATTAATTGGACGAGATAATTGAGCGTTGACTCGCCCACGGGAAAGATTCACCTCGGATTCCTTCTCTCTCTACCTCTGTATGTCTGTCTCTCTCTCTCTCTCTCTCTCTCTGTTGTGTGTATATGGATACAGTAGAATTGTGTATTACGTACACAACGAAAGATGCAGCTCTATGAGGGGGGAGGGCAATTAGCATGCACGGAAGCGATAATTGTTCCATTGTGTGAAAATTTTGACTGGTGTGTGTGTGTGTTTTTCTTTCCTCTTCGCCTTTTCATCGGTTCTCCCGTTGTTCGGATACTTTTTATACATCGATGCTGAATTGTGAATCGTTAAGCGAGAAAAGTGGATGAGTATCAATGTGCCAGTCTATCATGCAAAGTGTATTTCTGTACGAGTTGTTCTGTCTTCCTTTGAAGTTTCGTTGTTATCGCGAGATAAAAGAATTTGTTTAAAAAAAAGAATACAGTAATAGGATTGGGTGAGGCTTTGGAATGTTTTAATTATTATATTCCACATGATACAGTGGGGTTCAATTTTGAAGGATTATCTTTTAATAAACTATCGCGTGTTTATTCTAATAAAGTTTTTTCCAATGGAATTGATAATTCTATAGCCGGGTCAAGGTGGAAAGCAGTGCAATAGCAATATTGACTGGTACAACGGGATGATTTTTAAAATCCATAAGATCGACCGTTAGAAGCTTTTGTACGGAGCATATAAAGATGCTGAGATGAAACAAATATTCGAAAGGACAAAAAAAGGGAATGACGTGTAAAAGTTTTGATTCTGCATCATTTCACGAATGCATATCTGAATTCCATTTTTAAATGTAAAACGGAAAATAAGTGCGCTCTGTATTTTTTCAGCGTAAATGAATATTTGAATCTTTAAGAACCTTATTTTATTATGCACTTAACATTCGAGCTACATCGCGGGAGCTGTATTCAAATATTTAGCGCTCTTAAAACTTTAGCTATGCCATTCCGATAGTGGCACAGTCCGAGAGTCTGAAAATTTTACAAATCCACAAGCATTTTAAATGTGATTTTTTCATTTTGGAATTTAATCAAATTTTTGTTATAAAATTTATACAAGAATGAAAGATAAAATCTGTTTTGCAACATATTTCATTATTTTCTTATGTAGAGTTCCGTATATTTCGCGAGAATGCAATTTTATTCAACCGAAAAATTTGATTCCCTCGCATTCTATTTTCAATAATTTATTTTTCTCCTCTCGTGCCTTCATAACTTGAAATTTAGGTCACCACTTTACAAGGCAAAAATCTCAACGTACAGAAATCAGGAGTTTACATAACACCGCAATATTTACACGAGTGCACGATATATAATTATACGCAACTAATCGATACTGCGCAAATATTTTTCTCAAAATCTACATACGCCATTATGTCAAACGCGACGCTCATTGCGCCAGACGATCGTTACATGCACATCAACACATTTTAGTCGATCAAAGTATCAAGTCTTGGATAGGAGATAAGTGATTCGCGACTCTTTTCGATTGCTCAACGAATTTGTTGCTGGACACTTGTGAGTTATATTATGCCCGCGGCTCGGTCAGTTTTCAGTCATTCAGTCATGGCCGGATATGCAGAGGAGAGCTGAGAATGAAATCTCCGTGTGCGGATGCAGGAAACGCGCCATTTTCCGACACCGGCTACTGCGCAACATCTCGATCGCTGTAGTACTTTAATCGGTTATAGCTGTAAAAATAATCGTCACCACGTGAGATTGAGTTATGTTTCAACTAACTTAGATTCTTCAAATCACTTGATACGTATTTTGAGCAATTTCAGAGCAATTTCAGAGATTGCACTGCACGTAAACTCGGTTTCGAATTGTCACAAATTTGCCAATATTAACGTATTTAAAAAAAACTGAAAAAGAATTCCATATATAAGTGGAGTGACAGGAAAAAGATTGCCTTTGTGTTACATCGAACGTGTTTTGCAGAATACGTGTGATTCGTTTCGAGCTCTTGAGTGACGTGCTATTTCAGCTTATATGCTCGAAAAACGTTATATACAGCTCCGCAAAATTTCGCCCTACTTCGTGAAAAAATATAGCGAAATACTTTCCTCGAAAAGTTAACAATATCATTCGATTTAAATTTAATTGTTTTTACACTTGAAAAAATATAATAGCTTTGCAAAACTTCACATCGCTATAGTTCGCTCGAAATTTTGCGCTCTTATCACACATTATAGCTGAATATTAATATAATCGCAGGATCTGTTGGTTACATTTTAGTTTTTTTTTCGCCCCGTGAGCGAAAAGATTCAATTTAGATGAGTCGGTGCATTTTCACTTTTGTCAGAAGCCAAAACACTCGAGCGCGCTGAAACTGAGACAGCAGGATTTTCGGCAACTCATTTATCGCTGAAACTGACGATTTTTTGCCGAGTCAGCCAATGTATATACGTCGATTAGATCAATGAAGTAAAGAAGAAGACGGAGAGAGAAAAAAAATTCGCCCTTAGGAAAGAGAGTCACGCCGTGACTCAAAACCAATCTCGCTTTTTTCCAGCCACGCCATGTTTCTCTTTATATATATACATTCCTAATATATACTATGCGTACTCGAATCGTCTCCCCCTTTGATAAATTTGAATGCACATTCTCGGTCAGATGCGAATTTGTAAGTTCGAAAAATTCGATTCACCCTTTCATAACAAAATTCTATGATTTCATTTCAGGAATGGCTGAATATAAAACAAATTACATCGTAGACGTTCGATAACACGAGTTTGTTCATTGCTCGGAAGGAACCACACGCGATATCCCAAAATTTGTATCTCTCGGCGACTGCAGTATACGAGGAAGTGCAAGAGCCACAAATTCACGTATATATATATTTCGCGTCACGCTTGGCCTTTTCTCACCGGGCGCCGAGAGATGCGTTCACGAAAATTCACGGAAATAAAGTTGCGAAGCGCTGCAAGCCCGGCGACACATATATTTCTTTCGAAACTGCATCGCGGAAATTCGTCGTAGTTGATGTTACTTACATCGCGTCCACTCGCAATTTTGAAATCTCGCTCCGACGTACGTACACACGCTGAGCATTTGTCTCAAGCTATCACAATATAGCACACGCAATTGTGATTCACAAATTTACGGTATAATAGATGCTAATTTATGCAAGTAATATCAAAAAAATCTACGTGGAACTTTGAGAGGTAAATATTGTCGGTGCTCAATGTATATAATGATGGAAGATACTTAAAGCTTCACTCTTTCGAACGATGCATTTGTCGAGCAGTGCACACGAATTCGCGTAATCGTCGACGCCCAGGCGCGCGACGGACGACGACATCGAGCCACACCGAGAATAGAGACGCGCGGAACGCGAGAGAGATGAAAGAGGAGGAAGAAAAGGAGCAGCGGAGCGGCGTCGTCGACTTGGTCGCAGCACACAACGGATAGTAAAAATTCGACGGTTCAACGACACTTGCCACACTCATCGCGCACTAACCCAATATATATCTACATATACATATACATGTATCGGGAGAGTCCGGTCGACTTTTTCGAGGTTATGTCACACCTCGCCGTCCTCGACCTCGTCCGCGGATTTTCTTCATTATAGCCGAGAGAGAGAGAGAGAGAGAGCCATATCCCGATATTTATTATGCGCTGTACTTTCACGTTTGTTACGCGCGCACGCACACCTTCCTTCTTCTGCCGCATCTTCTCAGCCATTGTTACATCTCTCTCTCTCTCTCTCGTGCGTTTTAATGCTCCTTCTAAGAAGTTCGTACACTCGAAAGGATGAGTGCTTTTACGGGAAACGTCGTTGCTAATGTAACCATGCAAAATTATTCTTACCGAAGAGATTGGTAGTGCAGGGAAACGACTCCGTCGTGCAAGGATTTATTGCTTTGGAGATTACGTAAATATCCACTTTCGGTAGCAAATTTTTTTCTACGCATTTTTCATCTATATGCAGTATGTTTTTACTTCGGTGTAATTCTGTATTTACAAAAGTATATATAGATACTTGCAGTACCATTTCCGATAACGGGACACTAGCTGCGTCATAAGGAATTTATTTCTCGGTAGACGCGATCGTAGAAGTTATAAAGATCACTGCTGGACATGTATTGTATCAAAATTTTCACTTTCTACTTCTGAGGCGAGCTTTTCGGAGCACAACAGAAAAACATACATAAGAAACGCATCAGGGACTCCGTTTCTCCCTCGCTCTCACACTTACTTTCTCTCTCGCGCACACTCATATATTCGAGACATATATACCTGCTCCAAACGATTGAAATACCTTACTACAACTATGCTTTCGAAGCCCTTCGAAACGATAAAATATCCGAATCGATTCTCATTTGTTCGTATTTGTTCATTTTTGTCTCGGTCGAAGTAGGAAGTAAAAAATTCAGTCTACGGAGAGTTGCCGTTGAGGCTGGATTCAGCTCAAGCTTCTCTCTGCGTCGCGCCACGTGATCTCCGAGACTCCGAATTAACGGTAAATCGTCTACGTGGACTGTCGTGGTATGTGTAGGCAAGTGTCACGCGTCCATGGATGTGTATAGTCATGTAACAGTGTATATATAGGAAAAGCTAAAAAAAAAGTCTGTACTCACGTTGGCAAGCATATATCCGAGGTTCGCGACGGTCTCACCTCCTGGTTCTTCTTCACCAATCTTGCAAGACGAGGACAGATGTATCTCGCCAGAGAGGATAGAGAGGCGAGAAAGAGACAGAGTGCAAGAGAAGAACTATGCGAAAATCTTGCCCCGGACTAGGATATTCTTCTCTTTTTTTTGTTCCTCTCTCGCCGCCACCTATAAATAACCCTTGGCTATTTCGGGGTCCTTGAGTTGCTCTCCAGAATCCGCACGCACTCACACACAACATATACGTATATTATCAGAGGGCCTACACGAAGACCGCTGTATTATTATTCACACTTTATTTAAGTCTGCTGCTGCTGCTGCTACATGCACACAAGCATCATTACGCTCCAGACGAAAAAAAAGCCTTACTCTCTCTATTTCCCCGTGCGAGTTTTCGAGGTTACGCGCAAATGCAGCCGTTCACACACGCCAACGAAAAATACACTGCGATGATTTTTTTTACGTCTACTACTTTTTTTTCTTTACTTTTTTTTCCGTCAGCGCGATATACACTGTACCACGGGGTTGGAGAAAAAGAGAGAGAGACAGGCGGACTCACAGAACGCGCTCTCTCGACGACGACGAGGACGCGCGCGCGCGCGTATACGATGAGAGAAAACCCGAACACACCAACACGGCTACCACCCTATACACGTATACATATACTGTGCACGACTACCACGACGCGCCGAGAGTGAAAGAGAGAGCACGAGTGAGCTGGGAGAAAGAGAGAGAGAGAGAGAGACGAATAGTGCCTCCATACAAAGCCTCGGTCGGTAACACCGGCACACCTTTATTTCTCTCCTTCTCGCATCGCTCGTCTATCTCCGTCTCTGTCTCTGCTGCTGCCAGCTCTTTTTTTCGTGCTTTACTTGTAACAGTGCACACGTACTTTTTCCTCTCGCTCTCTCGCTCTAGACTTTCCGGGAGAGAGATACGAAGTGTATATACAGCGCGAGACACGTTTTCCTGAGGGATCGGGACTTTGGATATATAATCGCACACACGCACACCAGTGCAGAAGCACGAGATGAAAACTACGACGGGCGTTTTATGGCTCGGAATTATATTCGACTCGCGTATCCGCGCTGCATACGTGCCTTGCAGAGGTTGAGGTTATGGCGAATAGAACGGATGAGAAAATAAATAGGATCAGTATGCAGGTAGGAATGGGTAAGTATAAAGCTGAGGAATCTAAATTTTCACCAAAAAACCGCCAAGCTGAGTGGGTGTACACAAAACGGAGTATATGGAGAGATTGTACTGCAGTGCACTTTGGAGTACAGTAATAATTTTGTCGTCGTCGTCGTCGTTGTTATCGTCGCCGTCAGCAACAGCAGCAGCCAGCCACGCACACATAGAATAAAAAAAGCAATACACACCGACGCGGTCATCCGCTAGTATCTACCGAAACCATCACGAATCACGACTGAAGCAAGAAAAAACGTGAACGATATAATTTGGTACAACTCCGAATAAACAATTTTTGTTTTTAATACGCACTAGTTATATTTTCTGACCGCGAACTAGCGAGCGGTGCACGTCGTAGACGATGTCGACGTCGTGCTGCCGTTTCCACCCCCACCCCGATAACCCGCATTCCTCTTTCGCGCGCACATCTACACACACATATATATATCCACGCACGTACAAAACAGACACTCGTACACAGACAGACGTGCACTTCTCTCTGCTCCAGCAAAAGCGTGCGAACATATAATTGAGAGACGAGTTACATGATATGTCAGCCTTGCGTCGCGAGAAAACTCACTTTTTCCTTCTTCACGATGAGCTTCTACCTCGCATCGACTCGTTCCGTCGCATTGGCTAAAAATCGAACTTCTGAGTAAACAACGGAAAGACTCGATTGTTATACTCCCTCAAGTCTGGGTGTTCCGCAACGAAGTAAAAAAAAACACCGATTTAAAAAAGAAAACGACTAATATATCTACCTATATATCGCACCTTCCCACGGATAAAACTATTTACATTCCGGCTCGACAAAGATAGAAAAGTGTTATATTTATAAGCGCGCGCGCAAACGCGCGTAACCACGGGCTACAAGCACTGTGTGTATGTACGCACGCACTCAACACACAGACGCACGACACACACCAGCTCAAGGTTCCGTCTCAGTTCTGAGTCCGCTATACCGGTATATAACTATACACTCCCACCAACACACTCGCGCACTTAGGTTAGTATAGACACACACATCTGCGGCGTGCATGCATGCAGGCTGCACAGCACACGGCACTGTTTAGGCGCGCGCTCGGTACACTATTTGCTACTATGCTGCAGTACGCGCGCGCATACACACGCTCGGTTCAGCCTAGACTGTAGAATGCACGTATAAATATATATATATATGCGTGTGTGTGTGTGCGCGCCTGCGGTAATATCTCTGTCTCACTCTGACTCTGGGCTCTGAAGCGAGCACAGCGCCAGCGGAGGTGTAAGTTTGTATATATACACGGGCGCGTTCTGTGTTGCACAGGTGCAGCAGGATGCTTGTTCTCTCTCTCTCTCTCTCTCTCTCTCTCTCTCTCTCTCGGTCCCTCACTCACACGGCATATAGGTATGCATTGTATATACCAGAGAGACAGAGACGGACGAACCGCCTTCGGCAAGGGAGAAGGAAGAACTGCGCGCGCACGTTTACGGAGTGTCCGTGTGCGCTGAGCTTCATCTGTGTGAGCAAAGTTCCTCTCTCTCCTCAGTCATCAGTGTGTGAGAGAGAGAAAGAGAAGGAGTATAACCGGGCCTCGGTGTCGTCGTCGGTACTTGCACGGGACGAGGAGAGGGGGAGTAGAGGGGAGAGAGAGTCAGGCTACGAGGGAGTCGGTACCGACTGTACCGAGAGTAAAGAGAGAACCTCCGTCGCACGCACACACAGATATGCCGTGCATGTGTGTGTGCACGCGCGACGGCTGATAGCGCTTTCGCGAATGAGAGAATGAGAGAGAAGGAAAGAAAGAAAGAGAGGGAGAGAGAGACCGAAACAGAAATAGAAAGAGAGTGACTTTAGCAAGCTGAAGAAAAGGAGAGACAGAGAAACGACCAAGGGGAGGCGAATAACATAAGGAGAGCCATTTTAGAATGGTTTTTTCTCACTCGCGCCTCCGTCTCTTTCTTCCTGCAAGAGTTTTGCACTTTCATCCTCTCTGCGCTCTTTCACTCTTGCTTGCTGCTGCAGTGTAGACTCCACTTGTTTTTCGCTCTATACGCCAGAGCTACAGTACAAACGGCCTCTCTTTTGCTCCCGCCCCCATCTGGACGCACCTAATTCATTTTGCATTCAAGCAGAATTTATGCGAGTACCACAAAGAGAAAAAATCATTCGTATTTCTCCGAGTGAAGTGCACACTGCATTCATAGAGTTGTGAACTTATATAGCATGTATGCACAGCGTGAGAGAGAGGGATAGACAGAGAGAGAGAGAGAAAGAGCGAAGAGAGATAAATCTGGCCGAATTTCGGCTGACAATTGCAAAGGGTTGCGGTTAGCTCTTTTCCTCCTCCCTGCAGATCCTCATCTCTCTCGCTAGCGTGTTTTCAGGGCCGCCAGGTTAACGTCACGGAACCCACACATGCATCCATATGCACACGTACGCAGGCAGCTCGAGCTTAAACTTGTAAGTGTGTATATATATATACACAAGGATAGATCGAAACGTTGGATGGACGGGCGGACGGACGGACGGACAGGCAAGCAAGCAAGCCAGCGAGCGAGCCCGGGGCAAGAAGTGGAGAGGGCAAGGGAAACTCTACCCGACGACCGAGAGAGCGATGGCGCAGGAAGGGAAGAGAGGAGGGGGTCGCCCCCCCTCCCTTCGCTTCGCTTCTCCTCTTTCTATCTCTGTGTGTGGCTGTATATGTGTGACTGACTGAGCGCTGTGCCTATATGTGTATGCGCACGATATACATCTATATATGTGTACGTGCTGGTCGTCGCAAGGAGTGGGAGCGGCTATAAAGAAGAGTTCGCGCGCGATAAAGAGAAAGAGAGAGAGAGAGAGAGAGAGAGAGAAACAGAGATGGCTGCGCTAAAAACAGGACTGTGTATACGCAGGTTCTCTTTCTGCCCGCTTTTTCTCTTCGTCTCTTCTTGCTGTAGCTCTGCACGGTATTCTGTAGAAGCGCGCAGCTTCTCTGTGTATTTTGGTGTGTGCTTTTATACGTATATATAAATATATATATATAATATATATATAGGCGTGCGAGCAAGTATGTGAACGATGCATGTATTGACGCGTCTGGATTTTCCCATTGCAATTGCAAATTTTTTCGTCTTATCTGCCCAGACGTCGACGACAAATATTAACGAGACGACGAGAAGTCGTTTTTTTCTCTTTCTCTCTCCGCTCCGTAAAAGGATGTCTCTTGTGTATTATCTCCGGGTATGGCTGAGGAGAGGAATGACTCGCTTTTTGGCGGTACAGACACTCGCCGTGTCCCATCGCGAATTTCGGAGCTTTCGAAAATTTCGGAGCGCGTGCTCCGCTTTAACGAGCGCCAGAAGCCCTGCGACTCTCCCCTGTTCTTCCTATACCGAAAATTACTCCGTTCTTTAATTAATACGGACGAGCTGCCGGAGTGGCCGATTCAAATTGCATTCGAATCGTTGCTAAGTGAAATTCTATGCAAAGACCAAGCTAAAATCAATAGTTTCTCGGCAAAGTTCACCATCGCTCGAACATAATATCTTTAGAAACGGCACAAAAAAATGCGTCGAGAGCGGAATAAAAACGTAGCCAACTTATACACACGTAGACAACGAATTGTCGTGCTTCTATATAGGATTTTCCGAAAACACGCCAGGCAACTGCATGGCAGCTCGCAGCGGCGAAAGAGTTGGCGCTCAGCTTTCGAGAGGCGCTCGCCTTAAAGGGGATGTATCGTAAGGTTTTAGCGTTTCGAAGCACACAGACACGACACGCACACGGACGAAGCTCGACAGTACACGAACCGCGAGAGCGCTTAGGCTTCTCTCTCAACCTCGCTTTTTCGATCGACTCGTATCTCTCTCTCTCTCTCGCTCGCTCGCTCACTCGCTCGCTCTACTCACTCGGTTCAACGGACTCGGTAACTATACTGCACACGAGCTCTAGGCAACTTGTACATACAGCAGCAGCAGCTTCGCTATATAGTCCACCGTCGCGAGTCTGATGGCTCTATGTGTGCCTTGATGTTGTGTGTGTGTGCGCGCACTCGCGCGCGTGTGTGTGCGCATTGTATGCGCGGACGCCTATGTTTGTTGATCAAAACGAATTGCCGATCGCGAAGGCGCGGACGCATATATATGCATACACATATATGACGCGGGAGACGCGGGAGTGGCTCTGTCTCTCGCACACAAATGCACAGCCGTGTTATTCTTTTATACCAGCCTTTTTTTCGCACTCTTCCACTTCGATTCGACGTTTGTTTGGTTTCACCCGAGGTTTTATCTTTTTCAAAATTTGTGTATAGTGATCTTTTTTTATACGATTCTGTTTGGTTATGCGTGCTGTAAAGATGTTAGGTTACTTTAGACCCGCGTTGGGAGAAAATAAAAATAGGAATACCTATTTGCAATTTAGTAGGAAACCAGTTAAAATGATTTCGGAGTTTTGTTATGTAGCCTGTGATAGGATTTCCCGACTTGGACGTTATCAATTAAAAATAGACAGCCACGTTAAAATCGCAAATCTTACAGTAAGTCATTATTCTGTACCTTGTTATCATTAATCCTCATCCGATTACAAACGCAGTTTTTTTTTAATGTCTATTGCAACAGTCATCGATTTTGTGTACCTATTTAAATGAAATTAAATACGCACTAATACTGTTTATAATACTTTTTAAGTTTATTACTGGGTTCATGAATTTAAAATTGGAATTAGACGAAACCAAATTATTCCGTTAATCAGAAATGGAATTTAGTAGGTATACGGCATCGAATGCAATATTTTATAAATTTACTGGACGTATAAAATGCTATTTTTATTATTTTATTTCGTTCTTTTTTTTAAGTAATTAAAATTTAAATTTCAGCCGACGCCAATGTGTTAAATTGAACATTTTTATTCAATGCACATTTAATGGTGAAATCCGCCAGAAAGGTCATCCGCTATAAATTGCACATAATCCATGAATCGTCAAACGCTCCGAGTTTCAAATTGCTGACTTGTGCTTCTTTTTATGATTAATGTCGAAAATTTACCGTCATACCAAATAATAATTATTAACGTGTTTTTTGTCACATAAATTTTCCCTCCGATTCTGTTTTGTCAAAATTTATTATAATGTTTGAGATTTATTCTTCGACATTTACGCGAATAAGTATTTTTTGGCAATAAGATGATAGTAGTTGAATTTTATAAGTTTTAACATGGGTCTTATATTACACTAATTTTACGAATTTCCTAAAGGGGTATTCACGTGCGTTGCGTCTGTAAAGGATTAAAGATGGAGTCAATGGCGACTTTAATTATACAACTTATCTACTTTAGAAGTGCACAAAGAGAAATTCTAAAGAGTAATAGCAGGCAAAAATACCTTTTTTTAGCTTTTAATGATAAATGAAGCTGAACGACGTTTTAATAAGTCCAATGCATGAAGAGGAATACGATGCATCGACGAAGAAAACGACACAATTATCTGAATTATAAAAAATTCCTGTTAGGTGTAATAAATGAAATTCCACTATTTCAACTGATCTCTCGCGTGTAGGCTCACTGCTAAAATAAAAAAATACCAGCGATTTGTATAATATTGTATAGGCAGCAGCGGCGCATAATGAGATTCGCAGAATGCTTTATGGCTTCCCTGTTTTGCTCATTTGTCCGGAGAGTGTCTCCCTAATGTAAAAGACGCTCATGAAGGAACGCTCGATATAATAAAGCCGCGACTGGTTCGAGCGCTCTCTCTCTCTCTCTCACACACACACACACGCCCGGTAACGAGACTCTCTGAGCCTGTGCAGTATAAGTGCCTCGTACGGAAACATCCCAAATAAGGCGAATCGAGGCAATTCGCAAAATTGGTGCTTTGTATATATATAGAAAGCTTTCTTTTTTCAGCGCGACCGCGTATAGATGTAGAGTAGCTATTACCCTACTAGTTGTACGATTCGCTATAGATTCATGATTGAGAAATATGAATTTTGCGCACCTAAATAGGAAACAGTATACAAAAGCTAACTAGCTTTATTTATTGACATTTTATGTAGTTGTATAGTATATAACAAGAGTTTCATTTAGCAAAATTCACAGTGCCAGTCAGTTCTACCATATAATTCATTGCGTCTATATAAAAATGACAGTCGAATTTGAACGTACACCGAGCCATCCACTATATTGATCTGCACTCATCCCATCCTTATAAGTGTAAAAGAACAGCAAAAAATTGTATAAACGGCGGCGTTTACACAATTATATGGGGCGGCGTTGAGTCGCTAACTCGCGCAGAATTTTCGACGAAATTAGATTTTGCTCGTCGTCTCAAGGTCAGCCGAAATGGCTATATCGCCCGAACAAAGGCTGTGAGGAAGTTTCGCGCAGACGCGAGTCTCTCCTCTCTCTCTCACTCGCTCTCGTCTCTTATCAGCGCTTCAGAGATAGGCCGGGTGTCGCGCAAACGTAACACAGTCTATACCCACACAACTATATCCATGCTCCGTCTCTCTCTATCTCGCTCTCCCTCTCGTGTTCACATGGCCCCGTAACAACTCAGGGGCTCCCCGCTTGCGCTATGCGCTTCCAGCTTGAGTTTCCGGATCGCTTTTCGCCGTCGCTCTCTATAGCTCTACTTCAGCCACACACATACACACAACACACACACACACACAGACTGCGTACAGCAGAATACGTGTCGTGTGCGCTGCAGTGTCGTTCTCTCAGGCGGTGCTGACTTATATATACATATATAGTGCGCTTTTCATTTCCCACGCGAGAGAGTCAGTGTGTAGACAGGCTTTACATATATATATATATATACACACACGCACATATATATGCATGATGACGATGACGCCGTTGCTATAGGCAGCAGCAGTTGCGGCTCAACTTCGGCGAGACTCTCCTCTGGTATACAATATATATATATATATATATATACATGGAAGCTCGTGCTCGTGGCCTGACGACGCCGAGAGCGTGCAGAGAGCGAGAAAGCGAGGCAAGGAGCGGGAGGAAGAGACTCGAGCTACTCCCTCCCCCCCCCGCTCTCTCTCTCTCTCACTGCTTCTCTCGGGAGCGCGAAAAAGAGAGGGTGGAAGAAAAAGTCCCGACAAAAAGATGCAGAGGGAGAGAGAGAGAAGAAAAAGAAGCGTAAGGGGAAGGAAGAGGAGGAAGAGGAGAAAGAGGAGGAGGAGGAGGAGGAGGAGGAGGAGGAGGAGGAGCGAGAGAGAGGCTCGCGGGTCTGTCGGTTGTACTCGGCGATGTAGCGAGAGAGAAAGAGAGAGAGAGGGAGGGAGGGAGAGAGAGAAAGCCGATGAACCGAGTCACCCCAGACATAGAAAAGAGCGCGAGGACGGTAGACTTGGCAACGTCGACGGAGCTCCCAACCGACAGAGACGGAACGAGTTTGCAGAGGTGGCAACGCCGCTCAGCTCTCACGGACGCACTGGGCAATCGACCACACACGTGTGCGCGCCCGGCTCTCCGTGCTCCGGAGTCTCCGAGCTCTCGCTCCTCCGGCTTAGAGTGTGTTTGCTCTCTCGCTCTCTGTGTGTATGTGTATGTGCCTGGGGGATGTGTGTGTGTGTGTGTGTGTGTGTGTGAGAGAGAGAGAGAGAGAGAGCGCGAGCGAGCGGCCAGATCGGCCAAGGAAAGAATCCCGTTTTGTCGACGGGTCGGAGGAGGGAAAGAAGAAGAAGAAGCCAAGACCAGCCGAGGATCTTATTTGCGCGCGCTAGAGAGAGAGAGAGAGAAAGGGACTCTCGGCTCCTCGAAGCGAGCATCCGCTTTTCCATCATCATCAGCGGTGCTGCGGTGCCTTCCAGTTCTGCATGAAGAGAGAGTGAGAGAGAGAGAAGTTTCGACCCTTATACCGCGCGCGTTTATGTATATTTTTTAGCCGTTCTTCTCTCATTCGCTCATTTTGAAGCGGATCCACCGGCGCAGAGGTTCGGTTTTTTTCTCATTTTGGCTAGATGTGATGCACGGGGAGAAGAAAAAAAAGAACGGCACGCAAACAAGGGGATGATCGATATGAGTTTGTATATTATATGAACTCGGAATCAGACGAATCTCAATCATAATCGGTATATATATAGCTATAATAAATAAAAAATATATAAAATAAAATAAAATAAATATATATATAAAGGAACCTTACAAATTTGTTTGGCAAACAAATTCAGTAAGATCAATTTTACTCCTCAGACCATCGAATGAGTAGGTATAACCGTAACAGCACACTATAACTAAAATTAACACATCGGATTTATCAAATATTTGCGATAGGCATTTTGCTAAACGTAGATACCACACGTCCCGAGATCATTCTCTGCACATTGACGCAGTACGGATGCAATGCCATAACAGTACATACTGCCCGGGTAAGCGTCTGATCCATGCCCAGATTATGGGCCAGCATCCCTGTTGCTTCCAGGCAGAGCATAATACACAAGGAGAGCGCCCGTCCAAGGGCCGGCGTGGCTGCAACATAGAGAGTGGCATCCAAGTACGATAGCCCAGTGCAGGGAGCTTATATCTTTGTCTCCCTTCTCCGGCTGGTTAGAGGCTCTAATTACGCGCGATCGTAATCTCCCATGCGGCCGTGTAACGGACCCTCTCCCTCTCTCCCTCTCTCGTGCATGCTGCAGAAAGAGAGAGAGAGAGAGAGAGGTGCTGACCGAGACTTGGCCAGCGTTGCAGCTGCGGGAGCAGCTCTTCTTCTCTTCTCTCTCTCTCTATACTCTCGGCGACTTGCAAATATCGCTCTTTATAAGGCCTCCGCTGCTGTTGCTGCTGATGCTGCTGCTGCTGCTGCTGCTGAGCTGCCGGTCGATGAATCTTTTCTGGGGAAAATTGAGTCTCATAGTTGCGTGTTCGCCTGCAGTGTGTCTCGTATAATGTACGTGAACCTCTTTTGCGTATGTATGCAATATACAAGCTCGTTTTATACATCCAACGATGCATTTACATTTTATACGACGGAAAGTGCACAGGAGCTGCTCTCCCTGTATATATACATGTATATATATGTAGGTATAGGTATTGGGCTTCTTTTTTTGAGCGCGCGCGAACGAGCGAGCACGGGAAAGCGAATCAAGCGTAACCTCTCGACGTAATTGAACGGTAATTACGCTGTAATAGTTTAAAAGCTTTGCAATTTTATCTAATACCGACCGAGCTTTTATAAACAAAGTACGCCCCAGCCCCGCTGCACGTTTAACCATTATATGGAAGACGTGTGCGGTGTACGTATAGTGCACCCGATGAGGCGAGAGTGAGAGCCACGATTTCATTATCGAATTTTCATAGTGCGAAAAAAATGCTACACAAGATAACGTGATCCTTGATAATGCGCTTTCCCCATTACCCAAACAAACAACAGTTGTATATTTCACGATGTATATATGTATATACAGTAAGCCTCGCGTGAGTGTAATCTCGAAGAAATTTGAAGGCCTTGGCGTATATATGCAAAACGAATGCAATTGCGAGGGTTGATTCGTACATAGGGTCGGAACTTTATGTATAATACACATTCCTTTTTGGGGAGAGAGGAGTGGGTACATCGATCAAACGCGATGGCGTAAGCGAAGAACTCACGAACAAGCGCACGCACAAAACTCGTTCGTTACCATCCTCATGTATTATATATATCGTTCGTGTTCGAAAGAGACCAACGACACGAATAATTACACACACATGCATATGTATAATAATGTACGGTAGAAATTCACGAAAAGAGTATAGGACGCGCAATTCTGCGGTTAAAGGCGCATGAGGGCTTCCTCCTGCACCATCAGGATTTCGCGTGGCGCGCTGTGTGTTATATATGTGTATATATATGCGGGAATCGGCATTATACGCCCAGTGTGGCGCGCGCGCACACAGTCATGTCCCCCTTTTATATGCGCTCCCAAGATTGCACCTGATTTTACGACGACTATACGGCCCCGTCTGCACCTCTGGAATTCTTAAGTGCCTCATTTTCGTTTCTTCCTTATACTCCCTTATATATACCCTTTCGCTCTCTTCTCCGTCGCGGCGGAAACAACGAAGAAGAAACGGAAAGGGGAAAACAAAAAAAACGACTCGATGTGCCGAATCGGTGCACCATTTCGTCCGATAAGTTTTGACACTTTCCTATGACCGAATTTCAGCTTTAACATACACTCTAACAACATCTTAGCTCGTACGCGCACCCGAGCCATGCATACCCAATATACTATATAATGCACGAGGCAAGCACATTAGAGAGAGAGAGGAGGGAAAATCACATTAGTCGCTCGTCGCATAAGCGCACGAGAGAGAGAGAGAGAGAGAGAGAGATCGCGCGACTGCAGAACAACCATGCATTAGTCTACGTCGTAATAATAACAATGGTATACTAATGGAAAGCTTGCGCACAAGAGTCTGATGAGTAATGAGATTTCGCGCGTCCTCCTCGTGAGAGAATTTTTGTAAACAAACGCTGCTACGAACTTGCGTTCGTTTATCCCGCAGCAAGGATCGTCGTCGATTCGAGAGCTCGATCGCCTCGTGCGGTTATGGGTATTTTCGTCTGTATTCCTGCAGCCGTGATTCTTTTGCCGATTATATATTTATGCTGCGCGCCGTCATTGCGTGTGTGTGCGTGTGCGCGTGGAGAAGACGACAATTGCTGGCGAGAGGTAGAAGATTATGGATTTGAGATAAGCGAGGTAAGAGGATTTTGACGTACTGACCGGGGAAGGAGGTGCGATTGTAGTCTCGTTATGTGTGTGTGCGTGTGTGTATGTGAGTGCCTCTCGCTCGCCATTATCGCCCCGGCGATGCGATTCTTTTGGCTTCGCCGCTTTTAACGAGCTGCCGCAATACAACGAGTGCCCCCTCGTTCTTCTCCCACCTGCTATGTAGACGTGTAAACAATGGAAATTGAACGCTGAACAAGATTAACGGAATGTCGTTATTATATATGATTTCGAATGCAGAAGCATTTTCACTGCGAACGAAGACGGCGTGTCTATATAAATTATTTTCATGCACTTTCCCAAACAAACCAAACCTATCGAGCACAATCTCGCCACTGTAATGCACGCTTACCGCGGCTTCAAATGCATGCACAGCATGTACGTACAATATAAGTATAATATAGGCTATATAAGTTGGGTATGAAGGGTGTACCGTGCACGTGCAAGGGGCTTGAAGAGAGAGAGAGAGGAAGCGCGTCCTTGGATGTTTTGAAACACGATTCGTCAAAGAAGCCTTAATAACCGTGTAACCACGTGCGTATAATTGCGAGCTATAATACTTATACAACGAATGCACGTTTTGAGCATCAAAGTCCTCGCTCGCGAACGTCTCCGCACTCCTCTCCGCAACTGCCAAATATATACGCCATAGCAGAGAAATCTGTATCTTCTCGTACACCTGTAAATTTTGCCAATCGATCCCACGTGGCGTGTCTGCATGAGGCCCACGTGATGTCCTGTACAGGGTATATATAATACGTTTATGTAAATATGTTCTTATAGTCGAGAAATTCAAAGCTACGAAAATGGAAAGCCACTGCAATATGTAGCTTAATTCGTAATTTGCGGTGAACGTAATATATATATTCCTGGACTTGCAACTGGAAACCTTATATATTTATGACCGTAAACAAACGATTCGTCGTCGTTTTTTACATTGACACATGCCGAGCGCAAAAACCAGTTCTCGGATCCAAAAACTCACTTCATCAGTTCAGCGCTAATAACCAAAATTTTCGTACACATATAATATAAACTTTCACCGATGTATATAAAATCGCTCGCTCGCTCTCCCACCTCAGTTATCGCACTTTACAACCGCAAAGCAAACAGAGCGACAAGTGTGCAGCATACGTACATATAAAAATAACCCTCCAACGTCAAAAAAAAAACGTCGTATAACGCGTGGTAACGAGATTCGAGTCAAAACGAAAGAGAGAAAAAAAAAAGAAAGAAAGAAAGAAAAAGAGTCTCGCAAGCCTCGACGAAATCGGGAAAGAAGGTGGGCGAGAACGAGTACCACCAGATATATATGCATTATATATCGAGTGCAAGTTTCTGAGAGAAGGTGGGAACAAAACGAAAAGCCGCGATTCTCGAACCTGTTTTTCGCCGCGATTATACATACGTCTTCTGTCTCGCCTCGATAACCGCGTACATAATACATACACACACGCACTCTCCCCCTATGATCCCAGGTTATTATACTCGCCCATAAGCTTTCTTCGCGCCTCTCGTGCACTCGTCCAGCGCATCGATGATGCATTTGATCTCGCGTTCGATTGCGCGCCTCGGGTATGCGCGCGCGGACACTGGTAACTCCGGATCAAAAGCTCTCACTCTCTCTCTCGCGCTACTTTTTCCACTATCCGCAACACAATCGACTCCTGGCCGCCACAGGTATATACACATATACTCTATAGACAATAACCCGAACAGCATTATATTGTATATCTCTGTATATACAAGCGCCAGTTCCCTTAGCTACATAATACATAATGGAATCACGTAGGCCGCGAGCGCCCGATCGATCTCTATACGGCTAATCTATATATACATTTTCGATTCGAATCCTTCCGCGAATGGTAATGCATAAGCTTAAGTTGTGCATAATAAGCGTGTATATATGTGTACAAGTATACGAGCGTCGAGGTCAGCGACTATACCGCAGCATTTCCCGTGCGCGCGCGGCGCTTGCACATGTAGCCGCGGTGAATTTAGCCCAGGACGAATTAGGGTCTCTCCCTCTCTCTCTCTCTCTTTCTCTCGGTATTACGATGCAGCCAAATCATTAACCAATTGGTGAATCGGCGCGCGCACGTATGTATACCTATATAAAGTTATTTAAAATTTTCGCAGCTTTTACCGTCGTCTGATTACTGCATTAACTGCGCGAGGCGGGCTGTGTGTGTGTGTGTGAGAGAGAGAGAGAGAGAGAGAGAGATTAAGGTAATTTTATAGGTAATGCCATAGGTTGTAAAAGCCCAGGGGGAATTCATTACGGAGGCGCGCGTGCAGAGCTGCTGCAGTGTGCCGGTAATTGCGAAATGTTGCAAGTGCCTACTTTGATAAAAGTACGACTGCTAAGCTGCAGTGTGTATCTGCATATACGCGTTAATCCCATGTACACGCCGCGGCGAAATATTAATTATAATTGATACGAGCTTTTTCTCGCAATTTTAACAGTATCCCGAGTTATTTAACGTTCTCGCGAGAGAGCTGCGACTTTTGCCCCATGTGCACCGCTCACCTATATACATATATATATATTTGCATCTTGAAACGGGTTCCGTGTACGGTTCCTCGCTACTCGCGCGGGCATTTTTACGGCGAACCTCGCTCGCGTCGCTATATTCCATTTCAATTTTCCTCGAAAACTCGTTGGCTGCGATCTAAGGACGTATAATATTTTTCGGCAAAAAAAATAAGGGAGTCGAGAGGATTAGTGTATAAGCTTCTCGTTAGACTGAAGATATAGTCGTTACACTTTCTCTCTCTCTCTCGCTCTTGAAATCGTTATACTCGAATATATACGAGCTTGCGGAGATCGTTGAACTCAAAAATTTCCGAATATATAACCAAACTTTGGGAGCTGTGCGCGCGCGAGAGACGCGTCGCCAATTCGATATTTATGCCGGATCACAATGTCGCTCTTGCAGAAATATATTTACCTCCCCCCTCTCCGAAAACTCTCTCTCTCTCTCTCTGTGTGTCTCTCGCGAGTTTGATCAGTGCCCAAAGTTCGGAATTATTATACGTTCGGCCTGGCGAAATGAGATATCGCGAGCGCGCACTCGCGCATTTAAATTGATAGACTTTTCTGGTTGGCTGTCTGCGCGTGTGTTATACCCAGTCGGTATAAAGGCTAATTCCATAAAGCCTGGGCGCGAGCGTCGCGCCAAAAGTCAAGCGAGTTAACGAATTGAAACGCGCTGCGAATTATATCCGCGTCGAGGATTTCTTAATCGGATCTCAGCGAGGCTCCCGCGTTCAGTCTCTCTCTCTCTCTCTCTCTCTGTCTCTCTGTCCTTTTGGCTGAATGGCTCAATCAGATCGTGCGTCCGACTCGATTTTTCATTAAACCGACTCTCTCTCCTTCTTCCTCCATAATTTCATTTTTTAATCCCTCAGTATAAGCTATCGCCTGCAGTATACACGGCTAGCGTTTTTGGATTAACCAAGGAAAAATGGTTGTTTTGAGGCCAGAACTGCCGCGTTCAGTTATAACAAATGATGCGTTTTTAATGGCTCTTCCAGGATATTTCAGCTGTCAATGATTTATGATGGTTCTTTGACGCAACGTCTTGACGCGTTTTGTAATTTCTGCCCTACAAGAATATAATTTGAATACACATACAACAATTTTCTCCATGATGGATCCGACTGTCAATTATATAACACGGAGCAGCGTCAAAGGTATACTCATCTATATATAAAATATTATTCGCCGAATCGGCAAATTCTGACTGACGGCAGCGGAAACGCTCGGCTGCGAGATCCGCGAAAAACGAAGCCCGCAAAATCGATCTCTTTCGTCAACGACGAACGAGCGTAAACGAAGACGAGGATAAGTAATGCATCGTATGTTGCCACCCTACACTCGCGGAACTCTGTACTCGCCATGTGCCGCGCACGCCTACGATGTACATGAGACAGATGGCGAGTCTTTCATTTCGAACGTCGGATTAAAATAGCCGTTTCACGATGACATTACGCCTATTTATTTTATCTATATAGAAATAGTTCAAAAGTATATCGGAATATACACAAACACTTTATTTGTTTTCAAATTCTTCGATGTTGCGTATTTCGCATAAACCGAGTTGTAGGGAACATAAGCTTCAGATTCCGTGCTGTCGTTGCCATACACCTCGAGACGATTTTCGAATTAAAAATAGAATCTTCGGTTTACGCGCGTATACTCACACTCGTATACGATGTGCCGCGACGCGTATATACATATTCCGTCTCTCGACGACGACGACGGCGTCGCAGCAGCAGTAGCCGACGGACTGTAACGCTGCTCCTCTCCGTTATCGCTATTCTTGACTACTTCGCCATTCAAAGGCCGTTTATCTCTCTGTGCTGCGCGAAAGGTATATATTTTTCGCGCGACTTTTTTTTTTCTTTCGCTTGACTCGGAGGTGTAAAAGTTCCGCAATACTTTATTTTTTTTTTTTCAACTTTGATTTTTTACATCGAAATGCTTGTATTTAAAAGGCTTCTTTGTTTTTAATAATACTTTTAACGTAAATATATACGCGTGAGTTGCAGATGCACAGCGCCGTAACGATTTTATACTTTAATTACAGGATTTATTTTCGTTTTTGGGATTTTGTTGGATTGCGCAAAATCGAATTATTCGCGAAAGCGCATAAAATAAATCGGGTTGAATAATCGAAATGAAATATAAATTTTGCCATGTAAATGTATTACCAAGAACTCAACTCTTTAAAATATCTCTCGGCTGCATCAAATATATATGTATTATCTTTCATCCGCATATAATTAATTCCACTTTGATTTACACAAAAGCGCGAAGGGATTGCCAAAAAGAAAAAGTGCACGTGTAGCATCAAAGGTCAGATGCGAGGGCGTGCGTAACGTCACACGCGCGGTTCCGCAGAATTTATATATATATCTATGTAACGCAGGCTTTACCCTTTATACGTATTATACGTATTATACGTATATACGCCATGGCGCGAGGCAACAGTATACGTACACGCATACACGACCGAGAGGGAGAATCGCGCAGCAAAAATTTCCCTCAGGACAATATCCCTTTAAGAGAATCGATACACACTCTCCCTTCCCACTTATGTACATAAGTATATTCGTTCCATTCCGCTCGTCGCTCCGGCATCGCTTTAAAAAATTCTCCCCCATTTAAGCGCGAGTAAACAGTAAGTACACATAACATAGCGGAGGAGCCCAAACTTACGCCCATTCCTCTTATTTTTTGTCCTCCGGCTCGTGCGTGTGTCTGTATTATATATAGTTAAGAGATTCGAATTTCGAATTTCAAGGACGTTATACTGGGTATAGACCGCTATGCCGCTACAGGACGCGAAAAAACACGCGAAAGCCGCGGGATCCCGATATTATCGCGTACCCGTGAAAGAGAACAAAAATGAACGAGCCGTACCTATATATGCATATATATGTACATATACGAGTACACGTGCAGGAGCGTATGGAGACGCGCAAGAATGAACAAATATTGATCTATGTGTGTATATATACACATGCGCGGATCGTATATAGGCATGTGAGTCTGCAAAATTTCGCATTACATTTGAAGTAAGCGAAACGCACGTATACCGCCTGACTGTGTATATATATAATGGATGCACGATTTCAAATTTCAAACACTCGCTCGAATCCTTTTATACACATAAACACACCGATTGCCTGTATAGATATATACATCATGTCTGTGTATATATAATATGTGAAATTCCGTAGGATCACACTTGCACCAGATTCACGGTATGAAAAACGAACGAGAAGAAATTAAAGAGCATACAAAAGTAAAAGAAAAAAGATTCCACCAAGGGCTTTTTACTTCTCTCGCCTTGGATCGAGTGCAACAACAACACGACTCTCTTTTCGTATAATGCAAAATAAAAGAGAGAGGATGAGAGAGAGTCTAATCGCACATAGAGGCGTAGTGTATAATGTATACAGAGCTACAAAACAGCGGTTGTCTGTCTTGTGATGCATGTGCCTGTGTGCGTGTACCTGACGCACATTCAAAAGAGCCGACTATTTTCTATATAGTTACTATAACGATTGCTCGAAAGAACATTTTCGTCTGCTTGGCTTTTCGCTGCTTTCTGGTTCACCGATTATTCGAAAAACCTTTACGCGATATATGTATATAGGAAGTATTTCAAGACCGAGCTCAGGACTGCATATATATATAGAGTTTGTCTCCAAAGTGATCGATCATTCTGAATTTTTGTTATGAGATCACTCAGTCCGGCCTTTAATACCAATTTATATATGAAGAAATTTTTAATAAAATGATACCCATAATAAGTCCTAAATGAAAAATACGAGTCACATATACGTCGAGCAAATCGAGAAGTGTAAAAGCTCAGAAACAGTCCATCGGTCGCAAAATTTCGACTTTTAAGCGCAGTCGTTCTTCAGCCCTCATCCAACATTCGCAAACATTCTTCCGCAAGTCATCCTTTCGTATTTGATATATTCAAAGCTTTCTCGAGTCTCCGGTTCCACCGCCTATCATAGTCGCATCACCGCGATAGACCCTCTCTCTCTCTCTTGCTGCACGTAGGTGCAAAACCATTCGATGATAGAGAGAAAGAGAGAGAGAGAGGGAATCGGTGCACGGGGAGAGCAATGGAAGAGAGCTAAAACAACAATAGCGCTGATTACTCGACGGCGAAAGGGTGTGGCAGAGCGCCATTGAGTCGTTACACGCAGGAATAGCGCGCACCGCTGGCTGCCGCCGTCGCCGTCGCCGCTGCCGCTGCCACCGTTGCCGCGAGGGACAGACAAAGATAGCGTACAACACACACACAGCCGCGCTTTACTTGCATACGTGCGCAGAAAAGCTTTTGCTCGTGCATGTGGTAGTAGTGCCGGGTGGTGGTGCCGGTGGTCAGTGGTGGGGACTGGGGAGGTGGTGTGTATGCTGGTGTGCAGAAACGGCTCTGCGTGTGAGTGCAGTAGCGCGCAAGAGTGCGCTATACTGGCAAGGCAACTCCGCTCTCTCTCTCTCTCTCTCTCTCTCTGCAGTCTGCGCCTGGTCGCAAGAGAGGTGCTCTCCGCATGAGGGGAGTAGCGAGAGAGAGAGAGGGAGGGGAGATGGAGGAGAGAGGGAGAGAGAGGGGCAAGAATGAACCAGCAGGTAGCCGAGCGCCAGCCGTTGAAAGACCGCTTCTTCCTAAAATCTCGAATGGCTCACCTTTTATATATATATGTGTGTCTGTGTGTAAATATATCTATCCCCGGCGTAGGTATACTTTATAAATGAACAGCTGCTTACACACATACGAATATTTTGCCCATTGAATTAAATACACTTTCAAATACGCATACTTAGGTACTTATGCACCGATACGATTTGGGAAGGTTAAAGGTTATGAGACTTGACTTGTCAGTTCGGCTTCAGCATTCGAGTGTACGAAGCGTCGCTTGCAAAATTGTCGAGTGCACAGCGTTATTATAGATGGGAACCAAAAGGAAAAAGCGCTTGTCCAGACCGAGGAGGCGCAAATTCACGGGAAATCAGTATGTCAAGCCACTAGGAAAAACTTTGGAAAAAATAACAAAACCCATTGATTCGGAGCCTCGAGGACAATGCGAAAGCATGGATTTCAAGAACGTTTTCGACAAGATCGCCGCGTTCGTCGTGTGCAAGGGATGCGGCGAGAGCATTTGTTTCGCCAAGGATGATAACCCCGACTCATCCACCGCAGTTGGAATTAAAATATCGTGCTCGAAATGCAGCGATAGATTTCTACTATTTCGAGAGAATGCGACCACGGCAACAGGCTGAACCCAATGAGTTCCAATAACAAATCTGTCGATTAAACGAGGTGGTGTATTATTAATCATTGTATTTACTTACTCGATGACTATTCAGAATTTACTTTTTCACGATAAATAAATAATCCCTTCGCCATTTTTCAGTCTGATACTTTTTAAACTGGGTGTTTCCATTTCTCTTTTGCAGGTACGCTCTGAAACGAGTCCGTTGAACAACAACGTCCAGCAAGGGAAGCGTCGATATTTCAATAATACTTATTCCAAATCTATCGCGACAGCAAAAAAAATGCTCAAATCGTTGTTCCATTCCTACATCACTTTTAACCATAGCACACGAGCACTTGTAAATATTTAACACTAATTATTTTTAACCTTAAAATATATTAATAAACTTCAGATAAGTAAGAGTACACTCGCATTTTCGTAATTATCCATTAAAAAAATTAAGACTACAGGTATACCTTTTTAAAAATAAATTTGACTACCTAATCCCCTTAAAGGGGATAGAGCCGAGTATAAATAATCAATATACGAGCTCGTTTCTCTCGGCGCACGGCGAGCGTGAGAGAGAGGGAAAGAGGAGAGAGAGAAAGAGAGAGAGAGAGAGACAACTATATACCAGACACATGCGAGCCATACGGAAAAATCGATCTAACTCTGGCATGTAGTGCAAGTGAGAGAGAGAGAGAGAGAACGCTATACTACATATACGTAGGATAGGTTATTACACCTTCCGTCGCGTTTCTTCTCTCTTTCTCTCTTTCGCGCACCCGCGTCCTCGGCTCGCCTATCTTAATCTTAACGAAATGAGGATATGTGCGTGTGTACGAGTATACGGCATACGCGTTCTACGGAACGCTGGCTAGCAACTTATACTTGCGTTTTACGACGCTCGTGTAGAGTAAGCAAGATCACCCGGAATTCGGCTAGAATAATCTATCTATATGTATACGTAGATCTGTCTCTCTTCTACACACATCAAGCTCTTTTCTATCCGTGTGTGTGTGTGTGTGTGTGTGTGTGTGTGCGTGTCCTGGTCCCGCAAGCGAATCGAGGGAACTCGTCTTACGATGCAAATGCCAAGTTTCGAGCAAACTCGAAAAGGGATATAGCCGGGAGCGAAAGGAGAGGGGATCGAGAGGGAGATCGAGAGTTTATACCATCGTTTCGAGTAATTTCTTCATTTTTGGCCCTCCCCTCGTGTCTTATACTTCGATAGGAAGGGGCGCTTGTCTTTGGAATTGCTGCGTCGACTTAAAGATTGCTTCTCTTTTAAAGCATGTATGTAACTTACGAGGGTAGGAGCAGAGCCGCTTTCTTTTTATTTTCCCTGGAATGTAATATTGATTCTTTTGCAATTATTTTACACTAGCTACTGCATAATATTTGCAAAAATTAAGTTTTTATTTTTATGCTAAATACTAATTTGAAATTCAATAAGCCAAGTGAATAATGAACGGATAAAGCTATGAATTATTTGATAAGTACAATTTTTTAGTTTGTTTCAAAATTATAATTTAACGCATATATAAGTGATAGCGACGAAAATCAATAGTAAAATTGAAACTAATTATTTCAGTAAAATGATCGTTAACTCAGTAACGAGTAAATGCTTGTTTAGGATTGACTCTTATGTATAGTTTCGTTTTTAATACTTGAAATTCAGGTATAGCGATGGGAATTTATTTGTCGTTATTCGATAAAAGTTACTCTTTAAAATTTCCAGAAAAATCAACATTAAAAAATTACGGTATCTACTTCCGTTAGTATGTAAAAAAAATACATTTATCAGCTTTTGATAGCACTAATATCTGGGCTCTAAAAACTCGCCTGGAGTCGGGTGGCAGCGTTTTCCCGGACAACCATAAAAACCGGGAAAAATTCCCATCTCGAAAAACGTTACAATTACAACCGTCGAATTCCAGAAATACTTTCTCGCTTCGTCCGCTATATATAGGCATTAATCGAATTTATATATCGGAATTGTTCGGGCGCTCCCTCGCTTTCCTGGGACCTGGGACGATGTGTACACGCGCGCGCGCGCGCACACACACACACACACAGGCACTTTTAATCGGAGAGGGGGGGGGGGCAGGGGC
>UELU01142869.1:0-19642 GCA_900490025.1 Megastigmus dorsalis | reverse complement strand
GGGGGGGGGGGGGGGGGGGGGGCAGGTAGGGGAAGGCCACGATTATATTCGGCAGGCGCTTGGTCTCTGTGTACCATATACAAGAACGAAAAATATAGAGAGGGAGAGAACGTCGAGGAGAGATAAAGGACGCTACACCAAGCGTCGGGGGCTCTGGTCTGGTCGAGAGAAGCAGCAGTGCTGGGTTAGAGGGGCCGATTCGATACATTCGCCTTTTATAGGCGCGCACCGGCGATACGCTCTTATGACTTTGTACTTTCGGCAGCGAGAGAGAGAGAAAGAGGGAGAGAGAATTGCTCGCGTCCTCATGCACTCTCTCTCTCTCTCTCTCCGTCCCTCTAAAACGAAAATTCTAGCTGCGTACACGTATATATGCGCGAGCCCGCGGCACGTAGCTAGCCGAAACGCTAATGTAAATTCGATAACGGGACTTGTGCAGTGTGTGCCGCCGTTTATCTCTTTCCCTTCCTTTTTTCCTCGTCAGTCAGAGGATGTGTAATGGGTTGTGCGAGAGTCCAGTCTTGCAGCTTTCGCAGTACTCTGTTGTATAGCTGAGCTCGCGGAGATTATTGTCATGCTTCATTCTTGTCTCTCTTTCTCTCTCTTTGGCGTTTGCTCGAGCACCTCTGATAAAAGCTGTACCTACAGCTGATCGTTACGAATGCGAGTATTGAGGTCTGACTGCATGAACCTAGCAGTTGTTCTGCCCTTATTTGAAGGGAACAGTTTAATTGAAGGCTAATAATCCAGTCGCTGGATGCAGTAAAAGTATGCTCGCGATTTGTAAACAAAATCTGTATTTGAAGTTGTTTGTCCTGGAACGCTGTTTCTTTTATATCAGTTGATTAAACCGATGAAAATAATAGTAGAAAAAGTAAAACAGAATTTTTTCTTTATTTTTTTATAAATTGATTCTTACCAAATACAATTACATTTGCAAAGATGTATTGTGACAACGAATTAGAAATATTTTATTTGGAGGAAATCAAAAGGAGCGCATTTCTTTTAAATAAACCCAGGGTTTTCATATAATTGATATTGATTGTTGGAGATAGAAATAGAATAAGCTGCGATAGTGTACCGTGATAAGATAGTAATGATTCACAGCAAGGTTTACAATTTGATCCTTTCTTAAGATTTAGAAAATATTGGGTGGAAATATTTTCAAATTCAGTAAATGTATCGTGAATTTTCGATTGTATGACTGTAAAGCTTAATTATATATTATCAGCCATATGCTTTACTTCGAGATTATAGATAGCGTCGAATATATAAAAAAAGCATGCTTTTTCTACCTCTTAAAGTTAGTAAAAAGCACTGCAGGTCTCAGCACTGCTCAGTTACACACTGCCATCTGTGGAAGCTTTAATGTAACGAATTTTAAATTTTTCTACATAATGCATTATTTGCTGTGTGAAAAAGTCACTGCATTTGTATAATTTTAAATTACGGAATTCCAAACTTGGAATTGATTAAATCAATTTAGAAAAGTATTAATATAAAAGTAGCAATATCAGACACTGTAAATAGTATCAAATATGAATCGTTAAAAATATTATCCTTATTATGCAGCTTCTGATACTTTTTAGATTATATAATTTGCATCTACTGAACTTGTATTTAATAACAAGTTTGCAATTAAAAATATTTAAACAAACTTAAAGTGCCTTAATAATGTACTTTTACTTAATCCATGTTTACTTGTATAACAAGAATAATAAATTTTATTTCATACTAACAATCTAGTTTTAAACATTACTCCTACTCCATTCTTCAAGTGGTAAATTTTTGGAATCAGAATCATCTATCTTCAATGTACACCTAATTGGCTTACTAGAATCTGATAATCCAAACATTTTAAGTAGTGCATTAAGAGCTGCCATTTTTGTAGCTTCTTCAATAGTTTCACCAATTCCTAATAAAATATAAATATTTAACTCAATAAATTTAATTAATTTATTTAAGGTCATTACTTTCCATTAAGACTTTAACTTACCAGAACCCAAAAATTCTCGATGTGAATAAACTCCAATTTGATAAACAGGTATGAGTGTGTTTACTCCATTCTGAGCAATAATTCTTGGTTCTGAAAGGTCTTTGTGTTCTCTATCAAGTATATCATCTAAAATTTCCTGTGGATCTTCTGGGCACCAAATTTCTAACAAATCTTTTTCAACTAATCTTGATATTAAAATGTCACGAACAAACGTACCAGCATGTTCCAAATCCACACTGCGATTTAAGGCTGATGTCAGTGCATAAAATGTATTTGCAAGTGTTTCTTCTTCTATAGGGTATTCCTGATTCAAGAAATAAGTAATAATATAATTAGTTGATTAATATAATACTAGAATATACTTTTTGGTAAAATACATACCATTGCCAAAATTAAATCTGTTGTTCCTATACCTGATGATGTTTGCGCAAGAACTTTAGTTGAAAGCAAGTAGTTCGTTAAGGCACTAAAATAACATTTATTGTTAGTAAACTATTGAGGTACAAAATTAGCTGAAGGAGACAATATTTATTACTTACTAAATACATTCTCGAGGAGCAAGAGGTAAAGATTGACTCAAGTAATTTTCAATTATCACAGATGTAATTTGTTTTCCTTCGTATATCAATTCTCTGTTATCAGATACATCTATTTCAGGATTTTCAATTCCAACTTTCTTTTGCTCCTCTTCTTCTTTAATAACATAAGATCTACATGTAAATGCTTGCTGTAATAACTCCATATCAAACTTTTCTGAAAGTCTGTTATTAAATGCATATAATTCAGCATCTCGATTCCATTCAAGATATTGATTGCGTGGACTTTGAATTGGATCCTCCCAATTTTTTTGACGTTTTGTTAATTGCTTTAATGTTGGAGCCATCCATCTCTTATAATTTCTTTGCGCTATAAAAGTTAAGGAAATGTTATCTAATTATAATATTTTATAATTTCTTTATTGATCCTAATAAATGAAGCAGTAATTTATGATACAAAATATTAATAACTGAATAATTTTATTACTATTTTCTTAATACTGAATAGAGTAACATAATACTTACATGGATGACCAGTGACGTTTAACTTTTGAATCCTTGCAAGCAATCTAGTACAAACCCTTAAGCTGTACATTATTTTATTTGCCTATTTAGATCTTTTCTTAAAGTTATATTATCTTTACCACATAAATATTTAGATCTAAATTCTTTTACAGAACCTCTCAATTCACATTTACCATGTATACATTCTGAGCAGTCGGCACTGCAAAACGAGAGCATGTCTATGTTAGGTTAGTAAGAAAATCTACCAATCAAAATAAAGGGTATCTCCATAACTTTTCATGAAAACTTGCTATTTCTGATTCCATGATATCCAATGGATTTTATCCATGTTCAGTTGACACTTGACGTACAATAATTGTACACAATCACGGCTCACGGGTCCTTTCATTGTTCAAGTATAAGGTACTTACTACTTAGCAATGAGAGAAAATCCATTTGTAAAAGTATAAGTTTTCTTTGTTCCTAAACAGTCGAGCATCACAAACTGCTTTTTTCGTTAAATCTGCAACTTTAAAGATTGTTAACAATGTATAAATCCAACCAAGAGCCTGATATACCTGCTGCTTTAGGTTCAATTACAAATTTAAGTACTGATGAACTGAAAGATTTGTTAAATGATGATACCAAATTTGAAGAAATCATTAAAGATAATCAACAGGTACTGATTGTTATTTTCTGCCAATTAATTTTACATCATCTTTTTTTATAATGCAGTTGAAAACTATGTGTTATTTTTTGTAATCTTTTGGTTTGTTCTTAGTTGTTGGATTTAGAAGCAGAAAAAGAAGATATAATGGTTAAAAATCGTTCTGTCGCAGAGTACAATTTAACACTGGAACCTCAATTAGAAGGAGCTAAGCAATTAATTCAATCTCTTAGCGAAGAAGGTAATCAGTTATGTTCCAGTGTACAAACAAAACTAGAACAAATAAGTAAGTTACATGAATATATTAGAAAATTATTTTTAAACATTCTTTGTGCTAAATTTTAGATTAAAATTAAATTGATTTCCTCAGCAAATAAAGCTGGAACAATGACTATCGATACGGCATTAGATCTGTTGCAAGCTGCAGCAGCAGAAATTGAAGAAGAATCAGAGGTTTGTAAAATGTTTTAAAGCATTGAATGTATATAATAAGGTCTTATTAAATTGTCTCCTTTGCAGAAAATTGCAGAAAAATTTCTGGGTGGTGATATGGAAGTCGATGAATTCTTAGAGCAATTTCTCACAAGACGTAAAATCATGCATATGAGAAAGGTAAAAGTTGACAAAATGAGAGAACTAATGCGAAGACCTGTCCATTCTTCTACTAATCCTGGATATCCCATTGCTGGAAACTTTCCTGGTATGTCACCATCTGTTCCATATCCAACAGGTCTCGTATCTATGCCTATGCCAGTGCCTCCAATTCTAAAGCCATTTTAGTCAAATATATGAATTTATGTATTTGACTATTAAAGCACACACTTGTTAATATGAGAAATGTACACAGACTTAATAAGATTGTGTTAAGTTGAAATATGTTCAATCTTGAACAAAATGTATAGAAAATAATTTAATTTTTATCTTATTGTTTTTAAGCAGTTTTATGTCAAATTATTAGTTTGAAATTTATACAAGATATTTAAATTTTTATATGGTTTTCATAAAGTTTACCTCCCATTTAGATAAGAAAAATATTTTAATAATCATTGTTATTTATTAATAAAAATTGGAAATATAATTCAGTTTCTCGATGTATATGAAAATTTATCAAATCAGAAAATAACACAAACATAAAATAAATTATTGTATTTACATACACTACTAATACTTATAGCTACGAAAATTTTTATGTGCTCTTAGGTTTAGGAAAATAATTTTATTTCTTCTGTACAATAAAATTTATAAGCTATACAATAACCATTATTCAGTATTTACAAATTAAATAAACAAACATTTTAATAAATAAAAATGTTTCTATTGAGAAATTTAATTTAGTTTTCCTACTGTACAAATTTTACAAATTTATATTACTTATCAATCTTCTTTACTTTTCTTTTGAATCAAATCCATATCATAACTGTCTATAGTATAGTACGATTGTATGAACAATGCAATAAAAATTAAAGATGTAGCAGTCCACATCATTTTAGCAGTAGATTTGACGGTTTTGTCTTCATCTACATATGCTTGTCGGAGTTTTATGTACATATCCCTGGTTGCTTTATTTTGTAAGCTTCTTTTCAACGTTTTGCCATAATGAGCACGTGTCCATTCATCGAAATCAAATTTCGATTGATCAAAGCTTTTATCAGAATGTAAATTTACCATCCGTGATCGATAAAATCCAGATAAAGGATCTACATCCACAGGTTTATAAACCCTAGCTTGCGTTGCTTTTTCACCTCGGGCATTTAAGTCGCGATCATATAATTTTCGCTTATTATAGTTACCTAATACTTCATAAGCATCAGAAAGATTTTGAAATGTTTTTTTTGCATCAACTGATGTGTTTTTATCTGGATGATATTTCTTTGACAATTTATAATAAGAAGATTTGATATCATCTTGAGTACAATTTGGTGTTACTTTTAATGTTTCATAATGATTTGGAACTCTTGCTTTTGAAGACATATAAGCTTTAATTTCATTTACGGTACTTAATACTGATCTGGATCTGTTCATTTTCTGAAAAAAATTATTGATCATTATTTAAATGATGACATTGGTTTTGACAAGTTGTAAAATTTAAGTAAAAATCGTTGACTCTTAATTATATAAATATAAATAATATTTTATAATACTGTAATAGGTTAATATCGATTTTACCATAGTTCTTGAACAATCAGCCAAAACCGTTAAAAACATGAAAAACAGCAATTGCCATGAACGTCATCCGTAATTTGTTTAATTTCTATGAAGTATAAATGTAATTTAACGTGTTGATTATTTGATTGCACACAAAAGTTTTTTAGTTAAAATCCATTTTCTTTTTTCAAGGTCAGAAACTTACGTTTAACCTCTAAAATATAATTTTAACTGCACGCAGTTTACGCAAGTGCAGTAAACTGTGAGCAGCAACACGAATTTGACATGAGCTGGGTTGATGAAACTGATAATCACAAGGAAAGAATATGACTTACCTAAAATCAGTAAGGTAGAGAACTGTTTTACTCTAGCAAAAAAATTTAAACCGCGAAGACTTGATCAGCTTGATGCAAAAAAGTAAGTACATATGCTTACTTATATATAAACAGATTCGATAACTTTCAAATTTTCTGTAATACAACTGTAATATAACTATATTTATAATGACTTATTCAGAATATATATATATATATCAATGCCTTGAAATGAGTAAATGATTTATATATGTTATACTTTATAAATATACTTTCACTACTTACTGCATTTGAATTAAAATTATTAGTACTTTTTTTTTATTATTTATGCTGATAATTAAAATATACTTAAAAACTTTCGTTAAAATAATTTACCGAATAATAGATATAAATATTGACAAAAGAATTTATGTTTATATTCATTTAATAAATTATAAGCTTGGAGTTAGATTTTTTTTAAAAATACATCATGGAGGTCGATCGACAATAAAAAATCAAATAAAAACTTAGTTGTGCGATTTATGATTGATCATTAAATTTACAGTAGTACATCGCTGGTGTCACAAAATCGCACATCAATTTTCTTACAATTTATTGGGTAACATTACTGCAAGATTTGGGTACGTTACGACATAAATAGATTCTTTAAATCTTAACAATATTTCAATTAAGAAATCACGACACAAGTACAATCGACATCCCATCATAATAACTTTTCCATCCAAAAATTAAGCGTTTTCATCTTTCTCAAAAAAAAAAAAAATACGCTAAACTTTCATCATCGAGGTAGCAGAGCAGTTGACACGGTTAACATTCCATTGTATACCTATGCATCGCACTCATCACTATATTATACGCATACACCGAAAACCTGTGCCGATACGAGCTGTTTTCGTTCGTTCCACCTTCTTTTTTTTTACGCGCTCAAAAGGCTTGTATACATTACACGCCACACACAGACGCACCGATAGAGAGAGAGAGAGAGAGAGAGAGAGAGAGAGAGAGAGAATATGTACGTGAATCACTTGCGACGCCTCGCTATCTGATAAGCAAGAGCGTGCGCTACAATCTAGGGCGTGCTTATCCTCTTTATCGCTTATTTGACGAAGATAAAGAAAGAACGCCGTAGCGAACGGGGACCACCTTGCGCTACTCGGGGACCGTGTTAGTCAAAACTTGGACTACTCGTCGCTCAGGTGAATCGGTGTGTCAAGCTGTTTTTTTTTTCCTTGCCCCCCTTTGAGTGCGTGCTTTATTTAGTGTGAAAAAGTGCATAATAATAGTGGTGCAGGATGGTGGTGAAGACGCAAGGCTCCGGGTCTGCCCAACTGGAGCGCCGAATAGAATGCATCAAGTACACGCTCTTCTGTTTCAGTGCCATCATGTGGGTGAGTACTCATTATACGTATACTTGCCTTTTTCCTTCATACGAGAGTTTATATATATTTTTTTTATACATCGAATGTCTTATCGGTGAGAGAGGATGAGCCGTTGTCGGGTTCGTAGTACTGCGGAGGTTTAACAGGTGAATCATAGGCGCGCATTTGTGTGTGTGTGTGTGTGGGTGTGTATTGGAAGATGCGCCGGAAGTTGCTCAAGCAACGCGATCCAACTGAATATTCTGTACATTCTTTATCTAATTAAAAATTAACTTTGAGTATATTGGCATGGGAATATCGTGCTTAGGTGGAGAAAGCAGGTTTGGTTGGTTTATCGAGGAACTTTAATCGATAGAAGTGATAAAGCTTGATTAAACGAGCCTATTTGGATAGGAGATATAGCTATTGAGCATGGCACAAGATCGATGGTTTCCATCGTATTAACGGCCATCGATGCGGAGTAACGAAGCGAGAATGTAAAGCGCTTTTGTAATCAACTGCATCGAGATTGATGCAATTCTTACACGCAGGAAAATCCATGAATCGTTCATGTCTCATAAAAGCCAAGTTTGTTAAGTTTATGAATCATGGGAGATGTAAATGTTAGTTAGCGAAAATTATTAATACTGACGGCTCCGAAGACCTATAAAACATTGCAATTAAATATGCTGCAGCATTTTCAGTAGTTCCTTACGCACTATCAGATCCTAAATTTTAACAAATGTATACAATTCAATGGATACGCAATACTTAATTTTAGTTTTTAGTTAATATCCCATTTACTTTGGAAAAGGCCCTAAAATTCAAATTCTCCAACTATAAATTGAAAACGACTTGCACACACAGATACTGGGCACCGGTATGTTCGGCCTGTCGCTGTGGCTGAGAGTCGAGCCAGGCTTTCAAGAATGGGTGGACTTCCTGCAGATCGGCGAGTTTTACATCGGCATCGACATACTGATATTCGCAGCGGTCATCGTAGTCGCCATATCTTTCGTCGGCTGCGTCTCGGCCCTCATGGAGAACCAGCTAGCGCTTTATGCCGTAAATATCAATAGTTCAATAAAGATAAATATATACCCAACTGATACGAGTTTAAAAGCATTTTTGTCGAATCGACGAGTGAGGCACTCCCCTTGAACGTCGTATTATGGATTGGCTCACTTTCACTGAAGAAAAGGCAAAAAGTGCATTTAATACGCGGATCAGCGCGTGAATCTATAGGATAAAAGGTAATAATGAAATTGTTCTTTGGTCGTTAATAGCATGCGGCGCTGCAAGGGGTGTCATTCATCTTCGGTCTCGCCGGATCTGCGGTACTATTGGACTACTCGACGTACGACAGCCAAATTCAGCCGCTCATCAGGAAATCGATGACGAATCTTATCGTCAACTCGCAGCACGAACGTGTATCGGTCATTCTCAGGATGGTTCAGGAAAACGTAAGACCTCGTCATGTTTCTCTATAGATAATTTCCCCTTTAACTTTATATATATAATGTTCCTATAATAACGATACTTAGCAGAGTGCTTGCTATTTTAAGATGAGACGTGCTCGTAAAAAAAAACTAAAAGATATAGTGCATCATTATATTCGTTGCAAAGAGAAAATTCTATTTTTGGTATAGCAAAAACGAAACTAGATTGACCTTCGCTTCTCAACCTTAAATTTCGATTTCTTCGAAGCGGATGAGAAGCTATTATTGAATTGTACGTGGGCGTTTCCGTCTGAAAGATTACAAGTCATCATCTATCGAAAAAAAAACATTTAACACTTGTTACACGGTCCTTTCTCTAAATGCTTATACAATCTTATAAAAATATTTTTCTGTACATCAGCTTACGTTGTTTAAATAAAAAAGAAAAAAAATCTGAAATCGATTCGTAGATCGGCTGCTGCGGCGCTGACGGCCCAATGGACTACCTGACCCTGCTGAAGCCGCTGCCAACCGAGTGCCGGGACACCGTGACCGGTAACGCCTTCTTCCACGGCTGCGTCGAGGAGCTCACCTGGTTCCTGGAGGCGAGATCCGGATGGCTCGCTGGCCTCGCCCTCGCCCTCTGCATGATGCACGTGAGTCCACACGAATACACGCGCTGCACGTGATATATGGGGCATGGAGCTCGAACGCGCGCGATAATATATCCCTTTCACTCGGCGATCGCGCCAGTTTTTTTTTTTTTTTTTGTACCGCTTGCGGTATTTAGCCTATCTCGATCTAGTTCGCTTCCTCGTTTTTCTCTCGCTGCGCGCGATTGTACACCTCGTTATTAATGGGAATTAGATATCGTTTGATATTATAACGTGTACAGTTTTAATGAAGCTGTTTTTATAGATTGAAGAAATGACAGTTTTGATTAGTCGCGTACGATATACACTGGCAACGTAACGTAATGTGGATAATTTGTTTTATGGCTTTCAGGTCGTCCAAGCCGTTCTCTCCCTGATTCTCGTACTGGCAATCAAGAAGGAAGAGGACAACGCAACGTACAAACGCTAATATCGTATATAGTTCTTATGTACAAAAAAAAATAAGCAGCGTACTTAGTTTCTTTTATATTTTTATAACGAGCGTATACCGATAAAACAGCTAGAGGTTATATTCTTATAGATTTACAATGTTTTTATTCTTGAACAAATAATCGATCGATGCAGAACTCATTTCTTTTTTTTTTTTTCACGCGGATATCTCTTTCAATTTGCGCGACTCATTATATATATATAAAGTATATGTATTGTATCCACGGTCATGAACTAGACTTTTGTAACATTACCATATTTATATTATCATTCAAATAAATCATGTTCACCCATAGAGGGAGAGAGGAATTCTCATTGTACCATTTCGCAATGCACGTGATATGCGCAGTTCGGAATATCGATCAATCTATATGCGTGGATATACGCGTACAGATCGAAACTGCGGGTGACGTTTATATCTCGAATTTCATGTGTGTGTACAGATACGTTATAATATGCAGGCCTTGAACCGTCGCCCCTCGTTAACGCATTGTTGTGACTTTGGCCTGTTGTAAGCGATTGGGAAGATTCGAATCTGTGCGGGATGGCGAATAGGTGAAGGTTACGCGCTTTCAAGTAAAGAAAAGAATCGTAGGTACAGTGGCCACGTTCGAATTATTTTCTCATCGAGTGCACAACTTCCTGGTGCCGCGACAAAGAAGAAACTTGATTTCTGTCTCCTCTTTTTTCCCCCGGGAGGTTCTCCGCGTTGTGGCTTTTTCGGACGTGCAGGAACTCGCGCGGCCGTAGAAAATCTGGAGCGCACACGGTTTGAGCGTTGCTCGGGGCACAAAAAGACCGAGGCTTCGAGACTCCTTTACGCTTCGCTAGCTACTTTCGAGAAACTCAGATTTACGAGGCGAGGGGTGTACAAGTCTCGCGGGTCGGGTAATTTCCAAACACAGGCTCTTGCGAGTGGCAGCTTGAGTTTTTCAGGCTCTTTATTTACAAAAATTAATAATATACATAGTATATATATAATTACGGTACGAAAAGGTATGCAATCTCAATGTTAAAAGTACAAATAATTTATTTACAATATCTTTGCATATAGATAGAAAAAAAAACAAAAAAAAAAAACACGCGAGCACCCTGAATCATAGTAATGAGCGTACAATATTTTTTGTTCGTTTTCTAATTCTTTTGGAAAGAATCGGTTTGGACGTAAGAGAGCGAGTGAGAGAACAAATGAACCTTAACATATATATAGATCCTGGCAATCGTTCAACATGTGGCTTTCGAACGCTGCTTGTTGCAATGGGTACACCGATTGCTTTCGTTTCTCTCTCAGCTGTGCGGATCTAGTTCTCCCGTATTTTTAAGTGTATACGATGAAGCTAATGGCAGCGGTGCGCGCAGTGCGCAATCTTTCTCTTAAAAGTTGTAAGAAAAAAAAAACGTACGTGATATTTCGAATCGACGGGCCAATAGCTGCACACGCTACGTATTTATTAAGCGATCGTTCTTTTTATTATTTCTTTTTTTGCCTAGATATAAAAAGAGTAGAGAGCAAACAACATTAATACTTTGTGTAAACTGCTAATTATAGGAATTCCTGTAAGAGCAAACAAAAAAAGATCACTACGTAACTAATACTATATATATGTCACTGAAATATCATTTTATAAATAGAGAATAATTTAATTTCATTTTAAATAAGAACCTAATAGCGCGAATAAAAACAGAAAATCATCGTTGATATAAAGTCGCAAAAATTTCAAAAATTTTTTTGTCGAAACGATTAATTTCTTGTCTCCAGTGCATCATTCGCTTTACATTACCTTAATTCTACGATAAAAAAAAAAGATTCTAGATAAAACTATGCCTATACATATGTAAAAAAAAATGATTGACCTCGCAGCGACAATCATTTGTCGCCTCAATTTAGTATACAATTCGAACCGATTGTTCACGAAATTACACAGTGGGAAAGGAAGGATATTTTTTTTTCTGCATAAATAACACACAAAATAATCAGCAGCAGCATCCTTCCACTTTTGACGCCAAGTACATCCTTAATGGCCTTTTCAAAGGCAAGAGAGCGAGCGTATAAAACGATTAGGTTGTAACTCCAAATTTCACGTATACCGATCTATCCTTTCACAATGAGCAATTACCCTATTGCAATCGCACGCGCGTTTATATCTTTCCGAAACTATCATGAATTATTCGAATTTCAATTACATAGCGGGATAGGCCGAGGTCCGAGGTCTGCTGAGGTTTCCTAACATCTATCCTTATCCGCGCGTATCCTCAACGCATCAGCCACCTTCTCGCGATTGCGCGAAACAAATGCAAAACTCCACTGATCCTCAGATCAATATTCACTCGATCAATACTATACATTTACTCGCGTAAAGTAAACATTAATCTTACAACTCGACCGAATGCGCAGGATATATCAATCGCAACTAGTAAATTTCCCGTCGGTGTGTCGCCCACACAGGCACACGCACACAGACACGGACACACACAGCTGCTCTTCTCGTCTATCTCAAGTCTATCCAATATCGCAATCTCTAAGTTGCATCGACGGCATCCTCTAACCGACGAACGGATAGCCCGGGAAGCCAACAGCAGGCGGATAGTATCCACCGAATGCCGGAACCGTGGGCTGCAAAGCTATCGTCGAGGTGACGTAGGTGGTCAGCTCGGTCGGCACCAATCGCGTGGAGAAGAGGGTCGTGTAGGCCGTCTTGGCGCCGAAAGTCAGCTTGAGGATCCTCGAATCCGAGACGGTGGCAACGGTCTGCTGGACAATCGGCGCACTCGTCACGGTGAATTGAGGCTGGGCCGGTGGGAAGAGCGGCACCTGAGGCACTTGGGGCACTTGCGGCACCGGCGGCAGGATCGGCGAGATGGTCGAGGTGCCGAACTCGTAGGTCGTGCGGGGAACCGTGCCTACGGCTCGGGTCAGGGTCGAGAAGATCGTGTTGCCGGCGCTCACCAGCGGTATCACGTGGGACTCGTAGAGCGTCTCCAGGGTCACCACTGGCCTCGACGTCGTTATCACCTGGTGGAACGATTGTTTTCTTTGTTAGCCTCTGCACGAGTCCGCTCAAGCAAACAGCTTGATCTTTGATCCGTCGATCAAATAAATCGGCCTTGCTCTTTCTTTGAAAATCGTTGGAGCACCTTTAGGTAGCTCTTTACCAAATCAGAGTCTTTCGTATCATTATGGTAAAAATATATTTGAATCTTTAAATTTCAAGCAATATAATAGAATCGAATAAACAAGATTTATCCAAATATGTATAATTAACATGCATAATAAATGTATACCCTTTATGAAAAGGAGAAAATTATAACGTTACCTGTGGGGCCGGTTGACCAAGCAGCTTGAGAAGCGCCAGCTGCTGAACCTGTTCAGGCGTCATGGGGGTCTCGGTCGTGGCCGTACTGGTGAGCTCGGTCTTGACTCGGCTGGTCGGATTGACCGATTTGAATATGTCGAGATCGGAGTCGAGGTCCGTGCTCGGTGCCACTATCCTCTTGGGTATATCTTCGTCGTCCCTCTCGTCGTCGCCAAAGTCCAGCTCGAGATGGAGCTCGCTACCGGCCTCGTCGAGTTTCGAGTTGAACTCGTTGAGAGTCTTACTGGGGACGAACTGATAGATCTCGGGTGGGGGTAGAGTCTTGGTCGCGGTGACGATGCGGGCGACGTTGTAAGTCTGGACGAGGGTGATCCGTGTGGTGGTGTTGCCGTTGTTGGCGATCACCGGCAGCAGATGGGTCTTGAGCAAGGTCTGGGTCGTGGAGAAGGTCTCGGTGATGGTTTCCAATGGTGGTGTGGCTTGGCCGGGTTCCAAGGTGATGGCCGGTAGCGTGGCGATCGACGAGTCGAGAGGCAAGCTGGACTCGTAGGCGGCCCCTGTATTGGCCAGGATGTTCTCGGTGAGGGGCTCCGTTGGCGCTATGGAACTCGAGGGCTCGGCTGTGGCGAAGGATTTCTTGTAGGTCGAGGTCACCGTTACGTAGCGCGTGTTGCGCGACGAGCCAACCTGACAAAATCGACCGATCGTTAATAATATAGGTGTGAACTGCGTAACCAGAACCTATTCATCTATTTTTAGATAGGTTTTGCTTTGTTTTAAGTATTGTTTTGTTTTCTACTGCGTGTAATGATTTCATCATGATGAAGCTCTATAATATTAACATATAAATGACTAATCAAAGGGTTTGGGGTTAAATAGATGAGTTATATTGATGATTATTGTTGTTTATTTATCAAGCTTCTACATCACTTTCCATTATTCTTGCTGCTCAGTCAATTTTATTATATTATCTTTGTATAAGACCAACGAGACAAGCGCTCACCATTAATAATTATATGAAAATAAATTTAATTCTACGATGCCAGGGTATCCGAGCGCAGATAATTGGTTATCATTTCGCGTTAGCAAACTTTCATTTTCCACTCGACTGACCTTGAGATTTTGAATAAAGAACCGCTCATTAACGCATGTTTCATCGAGATCATTCATAATAATTCTGCACTAAATAGGTTTTAACGATGGCACCCTGACCCACTCGTAGTCACTACAGAACTACGAAAATCGGGCCGATTGACGAAATGAAAAAAGAAAAAAAAAGTTTACTAACGATTCGGCGTCATTAACGAATCCACTCGACGTCCCGCATCGTCACGGCACCGGAAGTTCAAGCTCATCCACTGAAGGAAAATCAGCGACGCGTAAAAATCTCAAGATTCTCATCCTACCGGAATTGCGCAACTCCCTATTTTCGTATGTACACAAATATACATACATATCTCACCTCGACAGCGCATTTGGCAATCGAACACCTTTTTTTTTCCTCTCCTTATTTTCGAGTATACTCCCAACCTTGGCTTGTCTCAACGATAATGCAGAGGAGAGAAAGAGAATCCAGACAGCGGAACCGAAATTATCAGGCGCGATGATCGCAAGTGTATACACGATGATGTATAATGCGATTTCCATATAGTTCGATGTGCGCGCACGCGAGTTAACAGCCATACGCGTAACCCACGCGATTATCGCTCGTTACGTCAGTTGTATACGTTTGGCTAGAGAGAGAAAAGGAGAGAAGAAAAAAGAAGTCGATGCGAAAGCGCGTTCATTGTTACACGCGGCTAATGCAAGATTATCGGGCCCCGCAGTGGAATTTCGAAAACGAAACCGTCCAAAACCTTGCTCCGGCTGTCTCCTTTACGGCTTGTTTCTCTATTTCTCTTTTCGAGTTGATGAAACTGCAATAAAACAATTTCGCCTGGGTAGGTGTATCGAGATCGAGAGAAGCATTAATCAAACTTTGTTTGACGATGTATATATGTAGCGTGACATTGGCTATTGTTGAGAAAATACTACAGTTATGAATAATAATTTCTGATCTTATCCGATGAATGCACCGTTTAAGCGAGTCTTACTCTTTGTTGTCCTTTCTTTTTCTCTTCTCTTTCAGACTTCCGCTTTTACTTTTTCTCATCTTGTCGGTATAAGTTACAAGTGGTAAATTATAAAATTGAAAGTCTCGCGCTAAATTGGATTTTTATCTTTTACAACAGTTATTATCCTTCTTTCAAGTGTCTTGCATCACTTTACTAAGTAACGATATTACAATCATTTAGTGTTTTTTAATTTGATAATTTTGTATATTAGCGATTCGATAAAAATCAAAGAAATGGTGCAAAAAAAAAATTACAAGCTGCGTAATTCTTACCTGAAATTCATAAGGTGACTTGATGGTAGCGATTTCGAAGTAGACATCGTTGAAGTCGGACGGCGTTGAAATCTCGATGTTGATGGTCTCGATGGGTAAGATCCTCTCGGTCGGCTGTGGGGCTGCGCCCTCTGGCAGCTGTTGTTGCTGCTGTTGTTGCACGCTGACATTGATAACATCCTCGGACTCGCTCTCATCCAGTTCCCCATCAAAGTCACCCTCCTGAATCTTTCTCTGACTGATCGGCGCTGGCGAATCTTCCGTGTTCGGCTGTTGCTGTTGCTGCTGCTGCTGCTGCTGCTGCTGAGGACCGGCATTAGCCACAGGAGCGACCGAGGAAGTAGCGACGCTCTGCTCTATGTTATTGGCCGGTGAGGTTAGGTTCGGCTGTTTGGGCTGCTCGTCCTCGGCCTGTTTGCGGATCTGGATGCGGGGCTTCGGCGTCGTCTTGTAGGACCAACGACCTTGGGTACGCGGTAGTTTAGATTTGGCCGCTTGGCTCGAGAGAGGCGATGACTGTTCGTTTTTCGCGCTCTTGTACTGCTTGATGGGACCGCCGCTGGAGAGGTTGTTGGATGGCCTGAAACCGCTGCGACGGCGCGTACCGCCCGAGGACTCGGTCGTCGATGTCACCTGTTGCTGCTGCTGCTGCTGTTGCTGCTGTTGCTGATGCTGCGATCGGTTCCTGTGGCAATACGCGATCCTTTAGATTCACGCGGGACTTGAATGCTGCGAGCTTTCGAGGTATGTGTATGCAAAATCTTATGCTTGTACGTCCAATGGGTTTTAGAGATTTTTTCGATGAAAATTAATGATCCGTGAATTTATTTCCTTTTATTTACGGAGCTGTTGAAGCATACGTAGCCAATGACAATTTTAGGTTTTTGGATATTTCTCTCGGTCTAGATACGTTTATTGGCCAGTCAAATTGATTTCTCAATCCCTAGAGCAATCTTTTATTTTTAATTTTTTTTCCGAATATTAACGGTGGCCATTTTACATAATAGAAAATTTTATATCGCAGGATAAATGATCAACATGCGCAAAGAGTAAAATTCTAAACTGCAATGGAATAATCAAAGTTAGCGATGAAAGTCGAAAACGGCGCATATTTCCATTATGGAACAAGAAATAAACTGCGCAAGTACTAGATTCAGTATAGCATGCAATGTACCTTTTTCGTCCGAGATTAGGTAACCGAGTGGAATAAAGCCACGATTCAGCTAATGAAATCCCTATATATAAATTACTTAATTAATACAAGAGGGTCGTAAGGCCAATGAGTACTCGTGCAATTATGTTTTTTTTTCTCCCCCATCCAATCCCATTTCTTCGCATGCGTAATCTCGCCTCACGGCCAATTATCATCATAAAAGAAATGTGCAACTCGGTGCTGCAAAGCAGGCGATAAAAAAAAATCCAAGTAACATAATGTGCGAGCAAATAACAAAACTCACTTGAAACTGGGTCGAGCACCGCCCGGTCGATTTTTACCGATCGGTCGATTCTGCTGCTGCGAGGACTCGTTGCTCTCGGTGTCGTCGACGATCTTGTTGCGAAACTTGGGCCTGAGCGGACTGCCGGGATGTCGGCGACCCGGTCTACCACCTCCCAGACCTGTCGATGATACATTTTGACACGCGACGGTTACGATACAATAAAGAAATATGTATATATATATATGCGTATCTCAGCCCGTGGTCGCGTAGCTCAAAACAATAAGTCAATCGTATTATACATCGGATTTCGAGTGGTACAAGGTTTCGACAGCCGAATGTACTTTGCGAAATTTGAAGGCTCACACTATAAACCTGCACGTGCCACTCGAAATGTCTATCTCTCGCGTCTCTTTTACTCGCGCGGCCTGGACGCGTACTCGAAAGTTACGAGACCAAGTGTGTACAATCTTTCTCTCTCTCTCTCGGTCAACGTTGTATCACAGTTTCGAAACGCGGGCGAGACTCGCGTGTACACAGAAAAAGTCAACGAAATTAATTGAAATTTGTTCGTTGTTGATTATCGGACCGATCGCGGCGGCGATTGACACCAATTATCAGTGTTTCACGGTTGAGAGAGCGAAAAAACTCGATTATCAGTGGCGGAATATTGGGAAACTGCGGAATCGAAAAATTCGGCGGGAAAACCGGTAAAAATGATTCAACTTTTGACTTATCCCTGATTCGCTTTAATTTCTCTGTCGGTTCGAAAATTCGAATATCGTTCCAGCTGTCGAGAAATCGACAAATTCAAGTGCTCACCAGCCTGTTCAGCGGTAGCCTGACTCTCGTCGGCCTGCACAGGCGACGTAGGCTCGAGCTGCTGTGGTCCTTGTTGCTGATGCTGCTGCTGCTGCTGCTGCTGCTGCTTGAACTTGCCGTGCTGCTGCGGTCCCAGGGTCTTGAGAATCCTCTGGGTGTTGCTCGGTCTGATCTTGTTGCTCTCGACGTTGTTGTTCGCCTGTGGATTGAGGATACGGGAGGAGCTCTGCAAGACCTGGGCGTACTTGCCGTTGATGTAAGTGCCGATCACGTTGGTCTCGTGCACCGTCGTCAAGCCGTCCTTCACTATCGTGCCGCCGAGCTTCGTCACCAGACCCGTTGGGTTCTCCTTGTCCCGTCGAGCAGCCGATGGCCGCGGCTTTTGCGCCCCCGATTTGGCCGACGGTCGCAGATTTATCACCTGTCGGATGCATTTTTTTTTGGGTGTTTCGTGCCTTTAGAAATGGCTCACTTATAGGGGTTATTTGGGTTATTGAATATATTCGAAAGAGTGACAAGACAAGTATTGGGATTAGTCAAAGAGAAGCTACACTCGGTGAAAGAGAAAAGCTCGAGAAATTTTTTTTTTGCATGAAATAAAAAGAGAAACTTTAGTTAACCATCTAATTTTTTTCACATAAATTAACTGTACATTAGCAATACATTTGTATTCGTATATACGTATAGACGTTCCTTAAAATGTAGACCGACGATAAATTATCGTCGTCCGCATATGAACCGCAATTTTGCTTACATAAATACACCTATATTATCGAATCCGAGATGCCAGTATAATTGCACGAAATAAAGTCGGCATACGGACAACTCAACCCCATCATAAAATATATATAACCAGTTAGCCACGACGTCTCCGGGTCAAAAGTTTTCTCCATCGTATAGCTACGACGAGCCTATAACAGAAGCCATCACGATCGAAAACAATTGCGTAAACGCGCCGTGTCCGATGATAATAATTCGCTCGCAATAGAAAGCTACATTAACCGAGCCACTTGCAGGGCATCGGCGAACTGCATGCACGGCTGCATAGAGAGGCTATAGCTGTTAATCGAGCGGTACAGAGTGGAAAGGATCCGACCGTCTCCTCATTTTCTTTCTAAGCGCCTATCGAGGTCGTGGTCAGAGGCTATTGCTGCTGCTGCTGCTGCTAACCGGCGGACCCTGCAGCGAGAGATCGATTGGTATGCGACTCTCTCTCTCTCTCTCTCTCCCTTGTACGGTGCACGTAAAAGCGCGTCATCGCACGTGGCGGCCGTGCGATACGCGACTCGTGGGAACTATATACAGTGGGTGTCCGAGGAGTCGCGAAAGTCTTTTCGAGGACTAATGTAATTCGGTACGCGGAGGCATTATGGAAAACGATCAACTCTGACTTTTACTATGATTATTCATTTTCTTAAGCTTCAATCGTCATATGTCGTTCGAAAGCAGCGAATAAGCGTGATTGAGCCGAGTATTTGCGAAATGAAAAGTTAGACGCGTAATAATGGGACAATTTGTAAATTATATATTTAAAACAGGATTCTTATACGCAGCTTTGTAGCCTATTCCTCGTACCGTCCAATGTTTAGTCATGCAATTATTTTAATAGACACTTTTAAAGT
>UELU01142867.1:0-15807 GCA_900490025.1 Megastigmus dorsalis | reverse complement strand
CACACACACACACACACACACACATATATATATATATACCCGAACTCCTCGTCCCGCTTGATTATTTTATTGAAAAGTTGGCTGCTGCGGAGCCTCTCGAGATCGACGCGACGATGATCCGATTGTTGTACTTTCCTGAACAAACTTACTTGTTGATTTGAAAAATCCCGAGGGCTTTTTCTTTGCAATATCGAGGGTCCCGGAGGCCACTGCGTGTCTATTGGGAAAAATAAACTTCTGCGGAAACGTGCTAATCTGCTTTTCAGTAAAAGAACATTGACTTGTTATCCATGTAATATTTGTATAGAGTATTTGTATAAAGTTCAAAAGTTCGTTTGTACTAGGACAGATTTAAGCTGAAGATTCATTATTAAGAGTAAAGTATTTTGGGTAGATGGAAATTGATGTTATGATTTATAAAGAATTCCTTGATTTTTTAACCCTTTTATCAGAAATAGAAAAATTCTTCGACCGCGTAAATCAATGAAAATAGAACCAGATTTAAGTTATTCATCCAATCATATTCGTCAAAGTATTAAATATATTTAAGTTATGGAGAATCAAGAATTCGTAAATACCGTTTTCCTATAAGTATATTTGAATAATTTAAGATGAGATAAAAAAAAGTTTTATTTTAAATATCAACTTAATTTTACATCCAGTGAATCCTTCTCGTTTAAAGGTACTCAAAACGCATGGGAGTGAAGACTGTGCCATAAGGACTGGCACGGAAATCAGGGAAGACGAGCGAGAAATACCGGGTTTAGACAGCAGGTTGAGGGCATACCCAAAGTGTGCTATTTCAACGTGCTTCAATTTCAGAAAGAATTAAACTAAAATGTCCCTTTTCTTTATTTTATCTTAAAGACTTTTTTACGATATCACTATGCACTTTTAAATTTACATTCCCTTTTTTAAACTAGCATTTGATAATAATTTACGGCAGACGAAGACGTTTATTAATATGGTTTGATTTCGGTTGTGTATACGAGTCAATCTTTTATTGATGGTTTAATACCAAATTCGTAATAATGTATAGATCTGACGAGTATTGATGTAAATATTAAGACTTGAAAAGGGCGGCAAAATAGTCGCCGAAACGTCGATGTATTAAACCATCAATAAAAGATTGACTCGCATACACAACCGAAATCAAACCATATTAATATGCAAAGTGACGAGGTTTTGAAGGATGAAAGAAGCCGTTTATTCTTGTAAAATATATTTGAAAGAATACTGCTGTTTAAAATTCATATACCGGTACTCTTCATGAAGTTACACTATTATTAATCTGAATAAATGATTTGTGAAAAATATCCGCAAGCCATTATCATGGAGTTGTAGATACAAATAGTTTACACTCGAATAAATTAAAATTACTTGGGAGGTTTTAATTAAAAAATTCTAGTCATTTTGTTTTACTTTTTATATGTTAAAAGTAATTTGTAAAGAATCACTAAAAAAAATTTATAGAAATAGTTGAAAAGAAAAGTTTGAAATTTTTGCACTGCAAAAAAAAATTAAAAAGGTCATTAGGGAGTAAGTAACAGTACTTTGTAAAATATGTACATTAATCATCATAAGAGAATGTACATAAGTCACGCTTACGTTGCCTCGACTCTTTTATACGAATACGACGAAACAGTCGTATTTGTTTCAATATATTCACTTTCGTAAAAGCTTCAGCAGTAAAATAAGAAATATATAGCTTCAAACTAGCCCAATGAGCTTTACTGCAAGACTTGGAACTTTACGGGTCAGTCATTCATGTCAGTTTGAAATAAAATGTCGACAGCGATCAAACCGATATAATAGTAGATTTTCGGCTTCGCCTCGGGCGGCCTAACACGTACGTGCGAAAGTTCCATTTTACACCCGTGTAAGAAATAATGTTTTTCTCTGTCCCTGGGCGAAAGTACGTTCACTATTGTTTATAAAAAGTCTAAAGCCATCGTTGCTGTTTTACGGTTGTCAGTTACTCTACGCGGCCATGTTTTTACTTTTGCCGTAGGGTCTGTGAACATCAGCGCCTCTGTCGGCCACTCTACGATGGTTAGATTTTTCGTCTGGTCTTGATTACTATACTTTTTTCGCTGTGCGCGTTTATGTGCGTTCGCTTCACGGAGAAAGGGTTTCATCCGAAAAAATGGTACTAAAACAGGGTGTCACCGGAAAAATCGGTACAGGCACCGAAAATTAAGCTTCTAGCAGCTTGATTATTAGTACCTGACTCTTTATTTCCGATACCAAAAGTAGAAGCTGTATTTTCAGAGACAGCACGATAATTTCTAGTGACACCATCTACTTTACTCCTGCTAGCACTGGATTTTTCGGTGCCGTAAATCCATGGCACGGGAAAAACCCGTCAGTCAGTGCGCCGGCATGTTGCAACTATACGCCGTGGCTCTCACTATACATATATTTGAAGAATGGTATCTTAAATATCTTATAATCTATTAAAACATAAAAAAAATAACATTTAAAGCTATATTACGTCCATTTTGGTTAATTAATGCGTATAAAAACGTTCTAGGTAGACTGTAGAAAATCGGCCTTTTACTCGCGTACATAACCTAAGTACCATAAATCTGCAGACGATACGGCTGGTGCAGGCGTCGCAGCGCTCGTGCCACGCCGCTTACTCGTTTTCAATGCTGGCACAGGAAAAACCCGTGCCATGTATCGAGAATTCTCGAGTCGGATCGGCGAAATTCTGTACCACGAATGAGCACCGTTTTTTCCTGTGAAACCCTCTCTCCGTGTTCGCTCGTGCTGCAAATGTTAGGCGGGCATCGAAAATACATGAACAAGCAAATAAAGAGGTATAGGGAGAGAGATTTTCAAACAAATATAAATTTATGAAGTCTTCTTTAACATGGACCATATGCTCCATAACGTTGAAGGTCTCAATTTTTCTTTTAAGCTATTAAAGTACATGATCATATTATTTTCATGACAGCTTGAAAGATGTTTTTTGTTTTCATTCAACCATTTTTTGTATGATTCGTACACTTGTAAATATTTATCTGAAAATTTCTTTGGTAGCGTCCCACTATTTATTATTAGCTGTGATTCTTTATCGAAATCTCTTACAACTTCTTCTTCGTCTGTAGAATAATCATCACCATCATCATCAGACGATTTATGTACATTTTCCATGTTGTTATTGTTAAGAGATTTTTCAGATTTTTTTCACTGCATTATTTATTTGAACACAATGATGTAGTTTGTAGGTTAGATTACTAAAAAATATATCAGTTAAATTTTCAGTGCATATATATGCTCAACGATAATCTTATACATTGCGCCAGTAATAATAATAAATATTTAGCAATAAAAACGGTAATAATATCTAAAGTGGTGAATAAAGTATGTGTTCGTTGGTGCGTCCAAGATTTTTTTCACTGCACTTTTTATTTGAACACAATGATGTAGTTTGTAGGTTAGATTACTAAAAAATATATCAGTTAAATTTTCTGTGCATTTATATGCTCAATGATAATCAAATATTACGATAATCTTACACACTGCGCCAGTAATAAAGATTTTACAATAAAAACGTTAATACCATCTAAAGTGGTGAATAAAGTATGTGTTCGTTGGTGCGTTCGGGTGTTGAGTTAGTGGCTCCGCATCACTAGCGCCACCTCATAGAAAGCAGACGGAATATGTTTCGGCAGTAGACAAAAGTGTTACGTTTCCTAGCCTAAGCGAACGGCGGAAGTACGTACTTTCGCCAAAGGGATAGAGAAAAATACTTGCTTTTAAATTTGAAAGAAAAAAAAAAAGATAATCAAAATTGAGAGAGTAGTCTGTCGTATAGCAATATCTGCTGGAAAACTTAAAAGCTTTACGGGACTGCAGTGAGAAAAGAGAGGAAAAAAAGCTCTAAAATTGTTATAGCGGCGTCGCGATATCAGTACACTGGCCTTTGATGCCGTTGATCTACAGCGACGCGACGACGCCACCAAAGAACTTTGAAATCGGCTTACATTCTATATATACTGAGTGCATGCTGACCGACATAAAAGCTCCGCCTTTTCCCGATTACACGCATCAGCTTACTGCTAAAGTTTATTTAATTTAATGGTAATAAAAACTCCGCTATACGGGTTGACGATTAATCGATATAATCGTGGAATTCGCATTCCCGCACTTCCCATTTGACTCTACTCTTTGAGGAAAGAAACATAAAAATGGGCGCAGATAGCTAATGTCTCGAGAGCAATAAAAAATGAGCGATCGATCGATAAACAGAGGGACAGAGAGAGAGAGGGAGAGAGAGAGCGAGCTGAATTGGATCGAAGCCCATCCTGGCATATTCCAACGTCAATCTTCCTCGATCACTCGAACTTCCGCAATAAAATCGTCCCGGAATAACAATAATCCGAGCCGCGGGTAGGAAATAGGAGCTCGAGAGCTAGAGAGAAAGAGCCGGGAAAAGAAAAGGCCATTTAATCATCCGCACTGTATAAACAAGACTTGGCGGGAGACTCGATACGACGTCGAAATATCCGGCTGAAATATTGGGGCTTGGCGGTATATATGTATGTACAAGGGACTGGAGCGGTGCGCGCAAGCTCTGGTGCAGCGACGGCGACTGGTGGAGGATCGTCCACTGGCCCGAGAGAGAGAGAGAGAGAGAGAGGCAGTAATAAAGCGCAGCTTTTGAGGTGAATTCGGTCGTCGTGCAGGTGGCAATAAAGCCCTTTGGGCCGGAGCTCGCGTGCACGGCTGTAAACCAGTCGACGGCGTGTCCCATCGCGCGCTATATCCTCGACCCCTGCGCCGCATCCCCCCGTTGCCCCGCCTTCCCGGCTGCATCGCCCGAGCCAGAGCTGCAAACTGCCCGAAGCGCTGTTAACGAAATCAAGCCGAGAATTGGGCAAGAGATAGAGAGAAAGGTAGAGAGGGAAGGAGAGAGAGAACAACTCGCTTTCGTAAACATACAATACGCGTCTCTGGGGTGCGCATTAAATCTATCTCACCAGCTCGTATTCTTCATGCACCTTAATCGCTTGCTGTATTTACACTAATGGTCGCGCGGCTACAGCGTGAACGGCTGTACGCGACGAGGTTTCGCCTCATGATTTTATTTGGCAGAAGGCCTGTGACTTGGACACGAGATATTGACAAAGCCGAATGCTTATGCAAAAAGAAATATGTTTTAGCCTGTTATTATTATTCATTATTAAAAAACATTAACTTCAATTTATATTTTTTAAATAATATTTAGTTATTAAAACGAATACCGTACTAAACTCTAATGTCTGTATGCTAAACGTTACTGACCTGTAATCTATATTATAAGTTAATATATTTAACACACATATATGTCTTACAGTACGAATGAATTTATCGGTCGTCTTTCCAATCTTAAAGCAACAAATCTTTATCAATTTTACACATAACCCTTCTTAATTCGACTTACGTTGGGCATTGCATTAAAATACTTTTTTGATTTCCCCTTGTGTCCGAGACTACTGAAGATAGGCAATCATGCAGTCTTCGTGCTCGAAGCAGTTTCTTTACCAAATATATTACAATTATTCTTAAATTTATAGAATTTTGTGTTTCAAAAAAATTAAGTTCATTGTGCTTGTTGTCTGTATATGGAATTAAAGAAACAGATCACCTGACATTAATGAATATGAGTAGAATTCCCTCTAATACTAAATAATTCACCAGGTATTTATTTAATTACACAAGTTTTTCACATTCATGCATTAAATAAGCTTATCTCTTGTAGAAAAGAGACGGATACACTGTAAAGTGCAAAGTACTATTTAGTCATACAAGATATTTAAAGTTATGCGAAGCCATTAAATGTAATCATAACATTTAATCGCTGTAATTCACCCATTCAAATCTACTTTTTCGCCGAATAGCTATGAAACGTTTCCTTATTCATTATACACCATAAAACACATTTATGCACTGATAGGCTTCATTTTATATAACATATATTCTGCCACAAAGAGTACGACATGAATATTTTATGAATTAATACAAACCTATAAATTCAGTCTGCTCGTAATACTTTGGCCTGGCCGATGAATGTATTTTAGCTTGGAACTTTCTTAGTGAGGAAATTTGCAATATTAGCTTTGCATTATCGCCTTTAATATTTCGTCATTGAAATGTAAATAGAATCAGAACATTATGACGTGTAACCTATACTCATATCGATATGAAGGGGATATTATTCAAACAGGTGATTGCTGGCATTGTTAATATTATCCTTTAAAGCGAGAATCATTATTGTTTTTTTTTTATAACTTCTTGTTATTTAATAGTTCTATTCTAGATAATTTACAATTTTACATACAATATAGATAGAAAATTGAGCTGTATTGTTTATGCTATTGTCATTTATTTGTTGTTATTAAAACTTGAAAGGAGGACGTCAGTAGACAGTGTTTGCGAAAAAGCTACACAAGTATGAAGGGAGCATAAGATTATGTCGATTAAAGTAGAATTTAACTATGCCAAGTTAATTGTTAGCGAAAAATAATTTCTGCATGAGTTCTGGAACGATTACTCAATGATTTCATATCCTCGGACTCAACGGGTTAAAATTGATTGCCTTAATAACAATAATAAAGATTTATTAAAGTGCTCAAGTCCCTATTATTATGATTTTTATACACCATTCTTGTGTAGTATACATAACCAGTAAGTACGACATAGTTAAGATAATTGCAGAAGATAAAGGACGATATTTACAAAATATTTTAATAGAACAAATTTTTGCACCAATTTATTCGTTAAAGAGATACTTTAAGACGATAGGTATAGTTTTATTACTTTAAATACGAGGAAAGTTGAGAAAGATTTTGTTAAAGTTTGCTGCGATGAAATTGAGAAAATATGCATGCGCATAGTGCATGCATACTAACAAGGAGAATCCACAACCTCCGGCTCACAGATTCCTCTGAAACTTTAAAGAGGCATTATTTGGCCGAAAATATGAGATACGTGTTTCAATGTTTGTGCCTATGGTTCCTTAGACCGGAGCAAAGGTCCCTTTAATCAAAGTATATAAAAAATCATGGCTGGATTTAAAATTGTTTAGCAAGGCCAATATACATCGTAAAGAATGATGCAAAAAGAACTCGAAAGAATCAATAGCTAACAAACATTCACTTGTAATTTTAGAACGAGTCACTCATTAGCACCTTTCATTCAAAAGTTACGAGGCATTTAAAATAAGGCTTGGGTATATTTATAGTTATTATATCAGTATCTAGTAAAGTGCGCCCAAAATTAACTTAACTTGCGATCTCTCTGCAACTCGGAGGTTGTGGACTCCTGCTGTAAGTTGATTAATATGGCGTCTCACCGCACTCGGTCTTGTTCTACTTAAAATGATCAGCTATTTAGGTCATTTTGGCTTCTATATACAATATTCCATGTACTCCACTTCATGGAATGGGATTATAATAATGTATTTTTATGTATCGTGAGTACGAAATGTGAGCTAGTAAGCGTGTATTTAAATTAAAAACGGTCATAAGTAATTAGCTTTTTTCCTTTTATTAAAAAGAAATAATTAATGAAATCTAGATTACTAGATTCAACATAATTTCATTAAAATTTAAGTTCGAAATTTCGAAAGCAGTTCATTTTTCTACTCTAAAAATAATATTTGTACGGTTTTTTGGATGGAAAAATGTAAATTTACAGGCTGGATTAAATCTTTTTAATTAAATTTTAATTTTTTTATTCCCACCCTTAAAGTAAAAGATTAGGGAGTAGTAATCTTGAAAAAACGATGTACCTTAACTTTAATTGGCAGAATAAGTACTTAAGATATTGCAAATGCAATAATTGGTCTGAAAAGGTCTATTTTTTCAAATACATTACCGGATGCAGGATTTTTCTCGAGGATTCCTTAACAATCTGCTCCCCTGGAGCGAAGCACAGGAGAAAAGAAAGCCGCGATGACCGACATGGCGCACTTGGCAAGTCTAATTTGAGCCCGTACGCACAGTCGAGTTGTGGTCTTTTATCAACGTGCAGCGGTAATTCAAAGGTAAACCCACCGCGTTCGCACTTTGCTTTCCTTATTAAGCAATTAAGGTAAGTCTGAGAGAGCTGCTCTAAGTCTGCACAACTGCGCGACGCTCCAAGCTTGTTTTAGCGGGAGTAGAGCTCGGGTGCTTTTCCTACTTCACGACCGAGGGATAGGGGAGCGCTTGCAGCAGCGAGGAAAAGTCTCTCTCTCTCTCTCTCTCTTTATCCTACTTGTGAGACAAGAGTTCTTTAAGGCGAGCGGGGGAGGGGAGCGATAGGGACTGGCTGAACTCGCGGGGCGGCTGCTCGGGCCAACCTCTTCCCGATCTTCTTCGCCTGCGGCGCATAGAGTTACATCGGGCGCGAGCGCGCGGGCAAAGAAGAATATACTGCCGCCTCGTGCTAGTGGCTAATTCGCGCTCGTTGAGGCTCGCAAGGACGAGAGACACGAGTCAAGGGGATCAGCTGTCCGACTTATTGCGCTATATCTTACACTAGTCCCGCCGTTACGCGCGAATCCACCGTCCCATATTTTATATCGTATCTCGATCCTCCTGCCCCTCGTTTGACTTAGTCAACGAATAACGCTTATAACTAAATCGCGCGTTGCTCTGGAGTACAAAATACAAACGGCTTCGAACGGGAGAAAAACCACGTCGGCTAAACACAATCAACGGATGGACTGCAGGGTTGCGGAACGTCCTTGTCGACCGGTGGGTGTACAACTAACCGGGAGAGAGATGATTTGCGATCCCGGCCCTCGAGACGCAAGCCGCAATATCTGTAATGCACGAAGCGAGGATCGGCGTCTGCAGCGGTGGCGCTGATTTGATTTGAGTGCCGGGGACTAAGTGCGCGCACTCCGCTCTGGGCTTAGAAGCGGACGAGGCATCGTGTATAGGTGAGTGTGTACGTGACCGCGGCGGCCGCGACTGAAGATGTTGGCTCTCTCTCTCTCTCTCTCTCTCTCCCACTGTCCCTGCGCACAGTAGCTTCTAACCTCATTGGCATGCAGGCACCAACTCGAGATTGACCAAATTTTCGTGGTTGACCGGACACGATTATTGGGACCCGAACGACCCTTTGTAGCACTTTTCTATGCAGTTTAATACGTGCAAGTCGAAATAGACGTATTATATAGAAATGTATCTTTCAAAAGTTTTCAGTTGCGTCTACCTATTCATGACGCCCATTGCATAAAAATATATAGCTTGGAATTTACTACTGCACCGTTCATCGCACGAATGAAAATGCTGCTGGAAACGTCAAAAGCCAGATAAGCGAAGAAAAGAAAATTTGACTTTCGCAGAAATAGACGAGGCGTGTAAAACCATACTAAAAGAGCGTCGATGAATAGCGAGGAAAAAATCATCGTGGTAATTTGTAGATCCGGCCTTATCAAAGCAACGATCAAATACGAAATTTGAAAAACCCTTCAAGGCGGTCCGTAGTTCCATGTGTCCAGTCATGTGTGCAGGGTAAACTGCAGTCGCTCGTTAATAGCGGCCACCGGAAGTTTTACGAGCGACATCGGCGCGGCCGCGCATCAAGCGTCCACGGGTCTTTCAATCTTGCGGGGCCACCGTGCGTTGTAAGCCGTTTGATGTCCGCGAGCTCCAGCTCCAATCTATTTGTCCCCTGAAGGATTAACGTAACTCGGGCCGGCCGAAAAAAAAGCAACGAGCTGCATCGCTCGAGCCCTCTGGCCTTTGAGCTCGCGGCCAATGCGCCGGCAAAAATCTGTCGGTCCGATTGAAAGCTATACTATAGATGGAGCGAGTCTGGGGTAGGAAAGAGAGGGAGCATTGGACCGGAGAGCCGAATGAATGAACACTACTGCACGCTCCGCGCGTACCGACGCGCCTCGACGAATTATTGCGAGTGCGGATCGAGACTATTTTCTCTCTCTCTCAGCGCCGAACAAGAGCGAGCGGAAAAACAGATAGCGCATGATGGGCGGTTTTAACGAACTCGCGCACTTTGCCGCGCTCGACGGCTCGCTCCACTCGGCTTTTGTAATCCGCGGTACGTCATTTTGCAGGAAGGGCGTGTACATATGTGTTCGACGAATCGATCGATACGCTTGACTTTTTAAAAGCTGCACGCAAGTCGTAGACAGAAGTTGCTGAAATTCCTCGAGCGACGGGAACGTTATCGAATCATCGGTCTCCCCGTTGCTTTCATCGTGGAGCAGCAGCAGCAGCAGCAGCAGCCGCCACCGCGCGTGCACTCGAGTCGGGCCGGCAGTCGGTGTAAAGGGGCGGCAGCACCAGCGGCCCCGGCATGCACACGGAGAGCGTATACGTATCCGCGAACGTGCATGCAGCAGGATTAGACGCGGCCAGCGAAGCCGAGGAAGCCCTGCGAGGGTAGGCATACCTTAAGTCGACGTCCACCTACATAAAGTGTTTGTCCGCAGAGCTGCACACACACACACACACACACTGCCTATACTACTACGCTATAGCCTGGCTTTGACTCGCTGCTCGACTCGAGGCAAGGGCGCATTCGATACTCCCCCCATCCCCCACCCACCCTCCCAACCACCCGCTCGCCTTTGGTTCGATATTCTTTTTTCTTTTACCCGCGACGAGCGTCTCGTTATTATATACCCGTCCCGTTTCGCCGAAAGACGGAAAGCTGTCCTCCTCGATTTCACGCTTCTTGCTTGGAAGGATATCCTTGAGAGCCAATGTTGGGGAATCACGTTGAGGAGGGGGGGATTGAGCTCCGATCTATTACGAAACTTTATCAAGCTATTTGGCTTTTATTGAAACTGTATAGAGGAAAACGATCGGGCTTTTCCATCCATGGACGGATATCAATGTCACCGAAACGCCAATCGGTACAGACATATAGCTTGTTATGCAAGTGCAGCTGTGGCGGTGTATATTATAGTGCTTTATCGGGACAGAAGCAGCTGCGCTGTATGCGATCGTTACATAGCATTGTTCACGGTCTTGAGGGAAAAATGCATTTTTCAACTTTATCGCGACGGGATACTTTTTCGAATAATTGTATTCTTTCTGCGAACGATAATTATGTCGAATAATTTGATCACCGTTGTAAATGCGAAACAAATGATTGGCATTGCGGGAAAAAAATGGGAAGGTTGTCCGTTAATTTTACAATGGAATAAAGTCGTTTTCATCGAAACCGAGTAAAAGTGGACCAAAGGTAAGGGCTCGAGTCACTAAAACAGTATGGGATTTCAGAAAAGTTTATTCAATTAGACTTTTAAATAGGTGTAATACGCTTTTTTTTTAAAGCTCAAGTCGTAGAGTACAAGTTGAATAAGTGGCCATTGTGAAATCGGATCTTTGATCAGCTGCGATAACAGCGGCGGCGGCGGCGGCGGCGACGTTCAACTAAATACAAAATTTAGCGGCGCGGAATGGAAGCTGACAAAAGATCAAATAGTAAGCTTGAATTAACGGAGAAAGTTTTATCGGCCGAGCGAGTCATAGTAATCGCCGCGCGATATTTTGGCTGACTTTATCCATTAAATGAATTCGCGAGCATTTGTGTTTTTCTCCCCCGAGTATATGAGCAATACTGTATAAATACAGGAGCTAAGTCCATAGTGTAGGATTTCGAAGGGAGAAAAGAAGAAACGAAACTCGAGCCGACTTAAGCTGCGCAGGGAAAGAGGGAGGGAGAGAGAGAGAGAGAGAGAGAGAGACAGAGGCAATCGCAAGGCAAACGAACCTGACCCTTCTTGTCTTCTCTCTCTCTCCCTCTTTCTCTGCCCTCTCCTCTTCTACGTAAGCTAAAGCGCATTACGGCCTGGTATTAGGCACTCATGCGAAATTCATGAAGCTCTGCATGTTGGACGGCATTTTCGCTCTCGGACACGTCGAGCCCACCGCCGCCGCCGGAGTAAACTGAAAATTATACTGACTTACAGTCTGAGAAGCACATATTTGCTTCCTTTGCTCTCCCTTTGCTCTCTCTCTCTCTCTCTCTCTCTCTCTCTCTCTCTCTCTCTCTCTATTTCTATCCCCGTCTTTAATAATTTCGGAATCGATCGGCCTTGATTTTTCACCGACGAAGACCGACCAACTCCACTTGGTCGCTTGGAGGATGAAGCACAAGCCCCACCTCCAAGAAGCCGGAAACTTCTTGTGAAATCTTGGTGGAGCGAGTGCTGCTGGCAGTGTAAAACGTGGACGGAAACAATAGATCGAGAACACTCGACGCTCAAGTCCTCGAGAAACATCTTACTTGGAGGCACGTGTAAGTGTCTTGTGTTCGCATTTATTAATGATGTTAAATTAGGACGGACGAATTATCATGAATTTTCCACCCTACTTTCTTCTACGTCACTTTGAATCCATTGTTTTTTTCAATTTTTCCATTAGCGGTATAAATTAATTTTTTACTTCTTATGCCATATTCATGTTAAAAGTTGTTCTGTGGTTCTATAAATTAAATGCTCGAAATATAGTTGGAAGCATAAATAATAAAGCACTCAGTGATGAATAAATTTAAATATTCAAACTCCATTATATTTTATTTGGTTATAATCGATGGATGACTTGATGAATAATTTTTGTGGAAAAAGAACCAATAAAGTGATTGAAATATTTTATTTCGTAATTCGCACCTGAAAATTGAATATTTTACATTTGCATGTCATCGGTAAGTTTATTTAATAAAAAATGTGTACTTCAGCTAAATCAAATTATTGTCATAACAGTAATTCGACGTTTCAATGAAATGAAAGAGTCGCTCTTATTGAATTGCTTTAATGTATAAAATAAATCTAATAAATAAAATAAATGAATGCCTTTGTTACGTTTTTTAATAAAAAAAATACCACATCGGATTAGGGGAAATAAAAGATTGTTCTTTTAACTATTGAATTTCATGTATTATACAGAGAATGAAACAGTATTTTCTGGAAAACGCTCTAAAAATACACGAAGCAAGATTTATTTTCCATCCATGAATTTCTACTTCGCAGAATCACGTAATTGACTTTATAGCAGCATCATTTTTGCTCCGCTGCTATTCCAATAATACACTTTAATAAACGCTAACCGTCCTTTCTTGCGCGGAGGCGCACCGAAGCCGCTAGAGGGACAAATTGCATCCGGAGCAAGTGTATGCAGGTATTTTGAGATACTCTGAATTGAATCCGATTCGAGAGCAGGTCGGAAACCTGAGCACGGACGTATTTAGAAGGACATTTGGATGTCTCAGAGCTAATCAAGCACGTGATCTGCATTCGCCGATAGCCTTCTCGAGCTCCCCGAGTGCATCGTAACAAGCCCGAGAGCCTTCGGTTATAGACGCCGCGTAGTACCGACGCGGCGCCAGTCACTTGTCAATGCATAAACACTCGCCACTGAAATGTCCTGCCTGCTTCTTTCCATAATCTATACTTACTTTCCCGCAAAACTAGATTCAATTTTTATAATTTTCAACATTTCTCCTCTCCCCATTTGTCAATATTTTATCAAATACAAGCCGCATAGGCTTGTAAAAAATATACGAAGCGTTGAAAATGGAAACTATTTTTTGGAAGATTCAAACAATCCGATATTGTCGAGACATCCATGATGTCTCTGCCCAGATATCTGAGAACTAGATAAAGTTATTACCAATCGTATCAAAAAGTAATTAAAAATGTAAATAAAAAGCTAAAACTTCTTCTTTTAAAATTACTTCACATGAAATTTAATTATATTACATTACAGGTGGAAATTCTACATTATGTAACTCTTCAATTTACATCCACTTATTGTAATTACAAGGCAAACAAATGTAAATGCGTTATTCATGCAATGCGATTAATTTATATTTTTTTAATAGTAATAATTGCGTTCATAATTGTTCTGAATACCGATTTGTTTATTTTTAATATACACTATTGATATAACGATGTACAACATAATATAAAATAAATGAAATCAGTTTTCAAAAGTACTGTAAATATTTTAAAAAATCGTGAATAATACAGGATTACATTAAAGAGATATGTACAATTTTAAACTGACTTTTTTAAGTGTATGTCCTGGAAACGAAAACGTTACATAAATGAAGATTTTCAGCGCAATGAAATTGAAAAATTTTCATTCCGTAAAAGCAGAAGAAGGGTAAAAAAGAAAAAGGGTAAAGTTAAAAATTTTAAGCGCAAAAAGTAGGTCTCAAGTCCATTAATTTGCATACGTGGTACAAGTGCATGGGATATACACGCTCTTTGCATATTCATTCGAAAGCACGCACTATTTCAACCTCGATATACATCTCAGGACATTTACGCCTCGTAAACTCCCAAATATGTTAATCGCGCATGTTCCAAGATCTTTTTTTTTTTCTTCAAATCCGCACTCCTCGTCGGAATATCGCGCGAGTCGCGAAGAAGCTTTTCCAGCGCGATAACGAAACTCTCGCGGAGCTGGAGGAACGAGAGCGAAGGAAATTACGCGCCGCGGCATCGGTGAGGCAAGAAACAAGTTGATACCCGGCCCCGTCCTATAACCCACCCTTCTAACGACCGGAGCATCATAATCTTCTCTCGGAATTTTATTCTCCCTTTTCCATGGCTGAGTGCAGCGCAGACTGCGGCGGTGGCGGTTCATCGAAATCGGTGCGGTCGCGGTCATAACGCGATGAAGCCGCAGACGATGCGAGAGGGAGAGAGAGAAGCGCCTCTCGATAAATCCTACTCCGTTGGACCTCGAAGAGCAAACGACGCGGAAAATCTGAAAAATATGGCGCGGGCACCCGCACATCGCTCGGCCGTTATAACGCGCCAAGCCCGGACCGATGCGCCACGCGTTTCGCTCTCCCCATAATATATATATACTATACTATACTATATATATAGAGCTAGACATAGTGCGCGCGAGGGAGGACAAAATTTAACCACTAGCGACGTGACGTACGTGGCTGCTAACGCGAGCCGAATAGCCCTTTCGCCTTGAAAACGCGCTGCGGAAAATGGCATCGACTCGACTACTTTCAGCGGGCGCGTAAACTATCGCGACGACGATCGAGCGCTAAATGGCCCTTCCTGCAGTCAGTCGTCCTGCATGCGATTCGCGACTCTCTATTTGCCATGATATCGCTTAGCGCGAGAAATGCCTTTCGGCCTTGCAGCTGTATTTCATTCGCGGGGATGCCAGCTTCCTTCGGGATTCAGTGCTTCATCAATCCTGGCATAATAGTGCGCGGTATATTGCAGTTTGGCCAAAGTCTTGCTTTATACAATTCGTTTGAATTATTGAAATGTGGTGTGATCTACTTTGAGGAGGGAATCAAGCAGAACGTGCAATAAAACAAAGGTGTAGGAAATATGGTAAAAAGAAATTTTTATTTCCCAGTAGGTGTTTATTCTATATACAGAAGGGGAAGCCCGCGGCAATTAGTCTAGGGGCCAGGGGGGTTTTCGTGGCCGATGGAGGTCCAGTCACTCACCGAAGTTTTCTAGACGTATTTTTGCATGCTGATCACGAATTTCGAAGGTGTTTTGTCGTATCGTGTATATTAAAAAAGTTATTAACAATTTAATTGTTTATAACGCTGTAGAAACGAGACAATAGACTAAAATTATATTCTGGATATGTAAATTTGTTGCATTTCTTCTAAGGAATCAGCTCGTTTTTGCAAAATTCAAAAATGTTAATTAGAACCCGAGATATTGCAAATTTACTATATATATGTTGCATAATTACGCTTCGCGCTCACTATTTGCTTTGTAGCTTTGGTTCAACTTGGAATATTTTGGCTTAGGACAACTCATTTGAAAGGTCAAACATTGCTATATCGATATATGTAATAATA
>UELU01142866.1:91386-136378 GCA_900490025.1 Megastigmus dorsalis | reverse complement strand
GTCTTCTCAACCGTTACGAGTCAATGTAGATAGAATAAATGAGAAGCTTCAATTTTGGATGCTACATTTTCAGTTTTTATTTAAGATAGGTCCCTCTTCGGGTTTATAACATAAATTTATAAATTTTTTATGTACGTTCGCGCAGAAAAGATATTTGTCGGGTATTATATTTTATTTGATAAGCTCGGAAATAGTGAAACAGTTATCAGAGTTTTCATACACTGAAGAGTAATTTTTAAGCTTGCCGGTAACATTTTAATTCTAAAAAAAAATCTGCGCCAGTTGTGTATTGCACAATATTACTCTCAGCTCATATCCAAACGTCCATAATCGATTGACATTAACAATTCCTCGTGCGCTCACTGGATTCACCGTAAAAACTTTTCCCGATTCCCCAAAACTTGTTTTAGCTTATCCCCTATAAATTCAAACTTTGAATTCACTGGCTTCAGAAAAGTACAGAATCTGCATGCGAGACACTTGGACAAACAGCTGCAAATGTTCCTAAGCGCTAAATAAAATCTAGCAGTGTCTTGAGGCCCTATATATATACGTGTTTTACTCGAAAAAAGAAAGGGTTCGCTAGAAGCAACTGAGAACGGGAGCGTAATATAAGAAAGAAGGCTGGAATAAGGGAAAAAAGGGGGATAAAGCAGACCGTGTCAACAAAAGGCCTGAGCCCCGACGCGTAGTCATCTCCCTCTCTCTCGGTTGCGCGCCTGAAAAGAGCGCCCCGGAATCGATCGTCGCATTCACCAGCCTACTCGCACTCTCTCGCTCTCTCTCTCTCGCTTTCTCTCGGCGCTCGAGGACGCCGGCGAAAAAGCTCGCACGTCATAGCTCCGTCTCTCTCTCTCTCTCTCTCTCTCTCTCTCGTTTTAACGAACCTCGTGGCCTCGCTACGGCTTCTCACGCATAGAGTATACGTGTCTTGCGTCTGCGTGCACGTATATACATATATAGACACAGTAAGAGAATAAGCGAAAGTGATCGAACCAAAAAGCAAGAGGAGCGAGAAATGGAGTTAAGCATGTAAGTATAAATGTCCGAGCAATCATACCTGATTCCGTGGCGAAGACGTCGCTGCTGGAACAGTTCATCTTGGCGGTGACGACGCACCCTTTCATCTCCATCCTCGTGCACGTTGCGCACTTTATAATATACTTCACGAATATTATTATCAAATATATATATATACACGTAGAGACGCATCAACTCGAGAGGGATGAGTTATCGAGTCGCGATGACGTCGACGTCGACGTCGACGTCGATCTATATCGTAAAACTTTAGCGCACGTACGCTCGAGAGGCATATTATGTAAAAACAAGAAGATGGCACACACACTGTCTCTTGCGCATGATACAATCCTATCTACAGCCCATGTATCCAGCCTCCCTTAATTCGTGAAGGCCGCGCGCGCCGAACACACGAGCCTAACCCCCAAATAAAGATAGGAGGAAATAATACACTTCGGCGAAACTAGAAGACTGCGGAGAATACGATGGAAAAAAAAGGACGCGACGCTGCTCTTCTCTTTCTCTCTCGCTCCTATCACACGCGCGCACTCTAACGTTCGAGCACATGCCTTCTCTCCCCCTCTGGAGTGGATTAATAGCGAGGAGCGAGACTACGAGGCCGCGAGCAGCAGCGGTATCTCGAGGGTAGCGGCGACGGCGGCGGCAGCGGCGGCTGCGGCGCTGCTCGGTTCGCGCCCGCCGCGAGTTCTGCTCGCGGCAACGGCCATATTGATACTGAGGCTTGTCGCGGTGATCGCTGCGCGGCGTCGCGATCGTTTGCCAGCACCAGCAGCACACAGCACCACACAGCACCACACACCGACACACGGATACAGAGTATAGAGTTGGCGGCTCACGCATGATTTCGGATTCTGCGCGGCTCCGACCGCTCCTGCTTATATATACACAGCACTCTCTGGCTTTCTCTGATACACACATTCGAGCCGATTGCGAATGCGCGAGTTTTATTCCACTGCCTCCCTCCACCTCGGTCCACTCCCTTACCACTTTCCACCACCGTCAACGCTTTTAACAGGGTTAGAGTGCGACGTGTGCAATGTGCGTGTGTTTCCAAGCTGCGGAGGTTGGGTGGGGAGATGTTTCGAGTCTCTCTCTCGCGAACTCTCCGTCGATGTATTTCCTTTTTTTTTTGTTTTCTTCGAAGGGTAATACTTACGTGTAGGTAGAACCGAGTAGTGGCTGAGAACGTGTCCGAAGGCGTATACTGAGCAACCAGGGTGAGTATTTGTTTTTTTTTGTATTTGGAAATATTGAGGGCTCCATTTTGATCTTTGTTTTTATTGTGAATGTACTTGCACGCATGATCACGATCATGAATCGACAGAAAAAGTTTTAGTAGAAACTTATTGATTCTGATCTGAGGAAAAGATATGTGCATAGAAACTTTCGACGCGTCGTTATTGCTCGCGAGGTAATGCAGAAATGACACTTACAGCTCGAAGATAATTACGAAAGATGCTTACAAATCAACGTTTCAAAAACCAGGTATGTACCAAAGGATTTTGTGCAGATTCCTCTTTGTCTCCTTAGCTTTATTCAAACAGCAGTCGAAACGAGATCGTTAGTATGAATGTACTATTATTACAACTTAAAAATGCAAGTCAGAAAATAAATCCAAATTTTGTGTGTTAACCTGAGAGTTACGATAAAAGAAAAAGAAAACACGGTTATGTTTGTACAAAAGCAATACTGTGAATATAATATCGCCGTCGACGTCTAAACTTACTTTATTTACCAAGCACCAACGATACAAAACAAAAAGAAAACCATTGAATGTAAGATTCTAATGCTACCTCAAAGAATTAGAGTTGGCAATTCCATAAACTGAGCAGGCAATACTTCAGGAATTCTCTATATGAACCCTTGAATTATCACAAGTTATAACAATATATGTATAAGATCGACAATAAATATACAACAATAAGATCGAAAAGCTATTTTCAAAAAGGCAGTACTCCCACTCCTAATGGCATTTAGAATCTAAAAAAGGTAAAAATGTAATAAATAAATGTAATACAATAATTTCTATACGTTACTAAGTCTTGTTGATTGTTTTTTTCAATACTTAATTTAACTCAGTAATAAGTCCCCAATATCTCGCAACGTTGTTTTACTTTTTTTTAATTTTATGAAACTGTATAATATCACTACTTTACTTTTTTTAATATAGTTAATTATATGTGTATATACAATTTTATATTTATATAATTATATATTTATACTACAAATCTTTGGGCAGGAGGAATCACTGATATATTGCACTGATATAGAGGCAATACCTTTTCCAATATATTGCTCAAGTATTGCCGCGAAACCTAAGCGAAATATTGCCAATAGCTTAACAATAGTTTAGCGATATATTAGCGATATATTGTTCATGCGTCCTCCAATATATTAGAGATACAAATCATTTTTGCCGGGATATAAATTATTATATAATTGTGAATAAGTCAAATTTTAGGGATACACTGGCAAATAAATAAATTTAACAGAAACTAAATAGTAAAGAATAAGAAATCAATATCGCTGTTAATAACTAAACCTTAAAAATAAATATAATCGATTAATCGCTTTGAGCCAAAGTGTGTTCTCCCAACTACTTATGTTAATGAACTATTAAGATGTGTACATTATATTTAAATCCCCCTAAAGTGTTTTCAAAATAATAGCAATTAGTAAAAACGGAAATTAGATAGATAAAATAAAATAAATTTATAATGCATTGAAAAAGTATCAAAAATGAAAATGAAGAATTACTTTTCTACCCGGATTACCTTCTAGCCTCATAAGGAACATGGCAGGTAACCGTCTATTAATCGCAAGCCTACAATTTTATAATTGTAATTTATATTGAAGCGCTATTGTAACAGTTCACTGCTTCCAAGCGAATCACTTCACTTAGCTGATTATCTCTAGATTAAGTATAATTAATAGCATTCAATGCTTATATGGATATGAAATCCAAGACATCATCCAAATTACATGTCAATGTTTTGTATTAATATTTGAATTATAAAACCTTATAATACCTATTGAATATTGTAGCTAAAAAAATTTTACGGGTCAGTTCAAGAAATTTAAGAAATTGAAGTGGTTCATAATGAAGTGGTACATAACAGAATTATCAGATAAAGTTAATAGCCTATTATAACTCGATTGACTATTCATTTATACTATATTTATAGGTTTGTTTTTATTATACCTACATTTATGAAATGCATACTCAAATTCAATTGACTGATAAAAAGCAAGAAATTATAAATTTAAAAATTCTACTGTGAACAATCTTCATTATCAAGATTAAGATCATAAAATAATCCATGTCTTTATATTTAATAATATGAAAAAAGTATTCAGTCATAGCAACATTTTATTTGAAACACAGTTCTATTCTTTATTTTTCTAGAATCAGGTCTCCGACAACACAACGTATATATACTGGCTGATTGGATTAGTTGATTTATTTTGGATCGATTGCGCGGGAAAGATTAGCTGCTGCTTTGAGAATTTGCGAGCAGAAATCATTACAAAACATGGGTCGGTTTGGAACAGTCGAAGAGCAGAGTAATCATGGTTACGTAATAGGTAAATACTTGATATTATAATCTCGCTAATTTTCACTCATGATTTTCGTTACACAAAGTTCACTCTTTTTTTGACTAATAAAATAATTTTTATTGCTTTTAAAATGTACTTAAAAGTAATTATTTTGTGAGATTAAAATCTTTCCAATTTTTGCCACTCAATCGAATATTTTATCTTATCAGAAAGCAGAATTTTATTGAATAAGAAAAACACTTTTTTAGTCCAGTTCCGTGAGCTGGAGCAATTAAATGTTCAGTTAAAGGTCTTTATTTATTTTCAATGCAATCTTATACTATATTTACATGTACTATAAACTTTTTCTTCTTCTTTTTTATATCTGTGTATCATAATCTATTAGCATTATGATGTATTTTCAGACTGCTTCAGGGTAATTAACGCCGTTAATTGTCGTCAATAATGTGTTATATTGATTTCCTTCAATGGTATTATAGGTTACCATTTTAATGTTTGGAATCAGTAAATAAAAGTACTAGTTATTTACATTTAAAAAAAAGTAGTTAATAAATAATTTTGTAAAGAACGTCAAATCGTTTTAGTATACCTGCAACAATATTGTGCACTGTTTCGACAAATCCACCAATTCTTTATTGAATTTAAAAAAAGGTTTGTCTATATATAACCAATAATTGTAAATTTAGAACATCTGCCAGCGGATTCTCTCACGATCTATGGATATCTTTAATCCTTTCGGCAAGAAATCCTCATGGCTCTTCAGCTAAGATATTCGCTCTCTAGAAAAAAGTGTATAGTTCCCGTTCAAAACAGTCTACCTGTGATCCCTTACATTGATATATTACAGTACAATAAATACTGTGCACACTGGCAGAGAGGTAGGTGGGTATTTTCTGTTTCAGCCTTAATCCCACGTGACTGCAGCTATCCAATCGTTCACATTTGTTTCGTTTTCTTTATCCAATCTTTTTCGAATTTTACCGCTCGCTCGGGAACACGTGAGCCAAGATGATACCAGGTGCTAAGTTAATATTGGAATTCGATGTTTCGTTTTATTATTAGCTGGATGAAAATCGCGGGTGACTTTTTTTATCAAGTCGAGTCTATCATTTTTCAAAAAAATATATTGGTTTTCCACTTTATGTACTTCTTCAGAAAATTCAGTGCTCAACAAATTCTATTTGAATTTTCTGATATTTTCGTAATCGGCTTTTCGTATAAAATTCATCGATTGCTAAAATTATTATACTTTAACGCATAACTTCAGCAGTTGTAAATAATACTGTATGTTTGCCATTAAACGGTTTGATGCTTAATTTTGGAAACATCCTAGATGCTAATTTAATGGATAGTAAATGTCAAAATTACCCTTACGTTTATTATTTTATTGGAAACATTATATCGAAAGAACTGTGAAAGTAGTTTCAACACATTCGATGGAAAAAGTTTTTTCTTTTCAAAACAGAAGTTATGATTTGAATGAAGCGTTTCTGTATTGGGAAAAGATTTAAAAAATAGTTTCCATACGGTCAATACTCTACAATGTAAATCGAATTAGAGTGTAGATCTGGAAGTGAACTCTGATGGTTTATTCTCGAAAATTTCTGTTTCAACACTTCATTCTATAATGTTTGGTAAGCCAATAAGAGTCATCGAACCGAATGAAATGAATTTTTAAATCAACCATCTATACCCTTTCAATTTCGCTAAAGTGCACTCAAAAGTATCGCATAACACAAAATGTTTGAAAGTGCTCGTGTTGCACCTATATACATCATTGTTAAACGTATTCTAGCAAAAGAGATTAAATATATCTAACTACTAATTTTGTAATTTTATTTAGTGGACTCTCGCACACATTGAAAATTGAGTCTCGTAAACTTTAATAAACGTCAACTCTTTCATTATTATTACCCTCGTTTTTAAATCCGAAACTCGTCCCCCTCAGCATAATTTCTCGTGCGTCGAAATTCGCCCTCAACAATTTTACCAGCGGTTATGAAGCGCATCCGCAAAACCTCGGCTTTGTTTTCTCTTTCGTTGGGATCGTTTGATCCGTTTACTCTCACACTGGGCCACCGCCAAGATAAACATTGAGCGTATTTCTATGTTCATCCCGTCGGTGCGATTACAATCGTATTTTCCGCTTTTTACATTACCCGCACGGCTCTGTTTTCTCTATTTCTGCATTATACATCGCTCTCTTTCACTGTGCGGCATCTCGTGCGCTTTGCTAAATAAAAAAAAAAAAAAAAAAAATAAATAAAATCACACGCACGTATACAGATAGAGAGACGGAGAGAAATGCACGCGCCAAATCCAGGGGATTCTCGGTGCGCGTGTCTGGTGCTCGGCAACCTCGTAAATCAAGCCGCGCTGCTCATTTCCTCGCAACCCCGCGTGCGCGCCGGGCCTCAGTCAAATTCTCCCCGTTTTGCTCCACTGTACGTGTACGTGCGGGTGTCGGTGACTGCGGTTCGACCGTCCGTCTATGTGTGTGGGTAAGGCAGCTTCACGTAGGTTAGCTCAGGTTTTTTTCCACTCTCCTTCTTTACCTCGCCCTTTCGTTTCTTTTCATTTTTACGAGGGTGTGTATTATACGTGCAGACAGTTGCAGTAGAGCCGAGGGGTGCAGAGTAAAGTTTTTCTTTTCAAGTGAAAAATATAAATATAATCATTTCTTTTGCGTGTATAATTGCGCCTCGGGGTCTTACTGCGAGGCGCTTAAGAAACTTATTTCTACGTGCTTTTATATTTATGCATTTGCGTGAGGTGTTTATATATAAATTTACTACTTTAAGATATGTCGTAATTATTAAAAAGACAGAGTAATTATTATTAACAATTGACGATTTTTTTCAATCTACTTAATTAAAGTCTTATTTTCAAATTAATATGTTAATCTGATCGATTTAATAAATTGTTCCTGTTTTATTTAGAATTTTTTCAGATAAAATTTTAATTTACTCGATGATCGAAACTTCGGTGGAAACAGATTTTACTTGCAACACGTTTTTCTGTAAACTTTAAGGTAGTACAAATAGAGTACATGAGAAATTAATTGATATAAAAGATTCTATATTCAAACCTTGTTTCCAGTCTAACTATAACTTAAGCAAAAAAAAAAGCAAAAAAAGCGATAGAACCTTTTCAAAACTGAATTTGAGATAAAAACTTTTTCCACTTAATCGAGGTAAGAAATTACATTTTCTACGTAAAGATTTGAATTTAAAATAAAATATCGTAACTATATATCATTTAGCACATAATTCCACTTTTCATAATGTATAACGGTAGATGCTTAATGGATGACATGAGCATAAATAACCCGCATAAATAAAGTGCAATAAATTATCAAAAGCTGTTAAGTACCGCAAATGAAAATGTTTGTCCCGGTCAATATTCATATTTAATCCTTGTGTCAAAGATGCACGTGAGCGAATATAAATCTAAGAAACCTGTTTCTGATATAGTATCGAATTTCAACATTGACGCCAATAAAAGCATCGAATAGTAAGAAACTTAATCGAGTGCAAGAACCGGTTGATTCTCTTCTTATATTTTTTGGAGAGTATTTGTTGACTTTCAAAAAATGCACTTCAATCTGTATGCGGGGCACGTATATAAAGCTTACGAGTTTAAATAAGTAATTTAATTTTAAATGTTAACTATCTTTTGAAAATATTGGAAAAGCATCTATATAGTTAAGTGTTATTGTTACAGCTGTAATAAGCCATAATGTTTACTTTGAAATAAAGGAAAGTTTTCTCAACAGTCTCGTCAAACAGAAAGACCAAGAGAACCGGTCGATGTATCCTGTATAACAACAAAGCCCTAACGAACTGACTAGCGAAACATGTGCATTGGTTTAAACAGCACGTAAAGTCTCGTCGGCTAATGAATAAAGCTAAAAGTTTATATATCAGCCTCAACGAACACATCGTAAAAAAACACCTATATGCAAGCTAAATACTTTTTCAATTACTGCATCGTCTATATGCAAACATAATCAAGCTTGGTACGAGCTAATTTTTCCGATATCGATTTTTACCCATCCCGAATGCTTCTCTCAATTACGGAACTGAACGCTATCGTAAAAAATAGAAAAATAACGTCTAATATTATACCACTAAAAAAACGTAGCGAGAGAAAACGAAGGTAGCAAAATTACAAAGCCATCGCGCCAAACTCTATTTTATTCCCTTCGAGCGGTAATATAGCGTCCAGTCTACCGAGAAACATACGAATCCCATACTAGGTATACAGATATTCACACACGGACGCGCAGTCTGTGCATCCCAAATCCAAATGTCTACAAAAAGGAGGGAAAAACAGGAGAGATATCGGACCGGACTCTGCATCTCTCTCTCTCTCTCTCTACCAAAAAAAAATGCAGAAGTCCTCTCTCTGTGGCCAACGTGTGCAGGAACCGCTCAAAGGCTATTGCATACGATAGTGAAAGAGAGAGAGAGAGAGAGAGAGAGAGAGAGAGAGAGAACGAAGGAGGGGAAAGGCGCGTCGATTGGCGCAGAGAACGAATAAGAGTGGCATGTGAATCCGGACCGAGCCAATAGTACGAGGCGCGCAATTATACGAAAGCCGACTACCGAGGCGCGCAAAATTTCATATATATATATATATATGCACACCAGCATACGAGCGCGTACGTGTGTGAGCTTCATCTCACACTCGCATCGGTGTACATGCGTGAATCGAGAGAATCTGGCGGCGTATATGGTGTAACAAAAAAACGGGAGGTAGATGAGAGTGTGTGCGTGCATTGGTATGGGTAAAGGTTAGGTTAGGTCGATGGCACACGGCCATTAATTTCGATTTTCTCAAAACGGGGCTCGGCCCCGGGACTCGTGTATCTGTGTCATACTGGGATGCTAATGTTCCCCCTCCCCAGTGTTGTATATCGATACTCGGGCACGTGACTTTATTAAACGATGTATACGCAAATCTCAATACACCTACTTCACGCAGAAGAGAGTGTAGGGGTATGTATCATCGTTGAAATTTCATTGAGAGTTGCGATGTCTCGAAAATTGTTCTGTTTTTATTTTTTTGTTTTGTTTTTGTGCTCATCGACACTTTTGTTTAATAATTATCCAAAATTCATTTCATTCGTGTTACGGTTTTTGAATAAAGATATAAACTAGAAATCTGTTGCGGATCAAATATATGCGGTAATTTACGGTCTGGCCTGAAATTTTCGCCCATTGTTAATGCCTTTTAATTCTACCAAAATACACTGTACGACGGTTAACATTTTATTACCCAGGTACTTTATTACGTGTATTACACACGCGTAACCTTTTAGCCTGTGCCCAGTCCCCAGTGACAACGACTTATACAGGCATGATTTACAAGAATCGCTGAGATTGAAAAAAGAAGCGTCATCAAAATCGCTGCTACGAAATAAAGGCTTAACAATTATTTACAACCCTTGTGTTTATTATTGCGTAACTTACATGGCTAAGAAGTTTATGTAACGTAATTTAACGTTTATTACGGTGATACGTTACAAGCCGCCTTTAATACCCATCTGTGCACTGGAGTCCAAATGAGGAGATTTATGAGAGTGGTGAAATTCACGCGAGAAATACGCCTCCATGCGTGTATACACTTATACCTATAGTTTAATTCGTTGTGTTTTTTATTTAGGACTGAAGCTATCAGATGTATTAATTATTGGTGATTAATTATCAGTTTTACAAAAAAACAAGCATCCGGGATGTACTTGGTCACGAATATATGTAAAACGAGGAATAATATCAGCTCGGAACACGAGTATTCAAGAAAATCTATATATTCAAATTTCGGTAGTACACCTATGTATGAATATTTGACAATTGACAAACTGTCAAGTAAGGATTACAATTAATATCCGTACTGTTCAGCTTAAAATGAACATGATTTCCACGCTAGTCCTACAAAAAGGAAAACAAAGTTTCAATCCAATTATATCGTTAAAATATTTTCAAAGCTACCATCGCTGTGTACAACGGAATCAAACCAAAAGATACAAAAATTAAAGTCAATTAGATCTTGAGCAAAGCGTGGATGTAAGTTTCCCCTACGAAAACAATTAGAGAACACACCGTACATATAGGTACCTAGACCAATAGTTACAGGTATAAATGAATCCTATCGATGATCGATATCGAGTTAATAAAGCTCCAATTAATCGGACCATTAGAAAAGCTAAGTATCCATAAAATTCACGACCCTCTGTATAAATTGATCTTTTAGATTACAGGAGTCACCCACGTGGAACAAACTATACATATATATACACACATAGTTTCACGTATCTTCAGAACGCGTGCGAAACAAACGATCGCATATACACATATATACCGTACTTATATAGCTCGTTCGAGTCTCTGCGTCTTTCGGTAGAGTGTGCAAGAGAGCGGAGCCTCCATGCACACCTTCCTTCCCTGTGGGTTAACCTCATTCTCTCTCTCTCTCCCTCTGGTTCTTCCCCTCTCTCGTCACCGGAGCCCTTTTGCCTTGGCGCACATCTTTTGAAAATTAATGATCAAAGACTTTGTGTGTCGACAGGGGCCTCTGTGTGTGTGTGTGTGTGTGCAGGCGCGCAAAGCGAGCGTCCTCTGAAGAAAATCTTCTTTTTCTCTCTCTCTTTTCGTTTTTTTATTCGATATATAATAGGGTATAATTTTGCACGCGAGAACGTTTATAAACGTACATATACATCGTGTCACTCTTTGGGAAAAGCTTATCGTCGTGGTCGTACTTGTATTATACATGTGTGCGTTTCCCGTTACAAACGTATATGCACTGCACGCGCGAGCACACATACGGCGTTCGGTATATGCATGCGTGTGTGCGCTGATTCGAGTTTGTTCGTGCCCTCGAATATGTAGAAGGTTTGCAAGGGACGGGCAATAAATTGAAATAAACTTCGCTTTACGCTATTACAGCCCAGGCGCTACCGAGTAATTTGCCTCTCACCCTCGCTCTCTTCGTCGACGCACACACACACACACACACACGTATTGTAGAAGTGTACATGTGCAAGCGTGAAGGAGAGAGTCGGCTTTCACAGCGTAGCGGCAGCTTTCGCGGAGAATTTAACTTTAACCTCCGATCTTATTGCGCCATCGGTTAGATATAAAGCTCTCCGCCTCTGTATTGACAAATGGAAATTGGTAAAGTAGCCGCGGGGAGAGTGTTCAAATGCTCTCTTTTGAGATCGGGTCGTCTGCTCAGCTGCGATGAGACACGATGTCACGCGGTGAATATTACTCCTATATACGTGTACCCCGGAATATAATCTATTTCTCGGAGCGCAACTAAAGTACCGGTCTCGAATTCATCGCCCGACGCTTTTCACGAGAGATTTTTATTTTTACAACGCCGCGTTTAAGCCTCGAGAGTTTTCTGGTAAAAGGCCGCGCAACGCCGTACAGGCATAATTTGTGTGCGTAAAGGTCTCGAGACCCCTAAACTGCGCCTATACGCACTCACGGTAATTTCCGCTCGTTTTACGTTCACTCCTCGGGCTTGCCGCTACCCAAAGGCATAGGAGGATTAGTGGATTCGTTTATACCTACTTTAGATTGGGTCCTCTGGTTTGTTTATGTGATGAGAGTAGAGGAGATTCGGAAGTACCTTTATATATACGTGTATATAGACGTAGAAGCGCGTTGCAGCCCACTCAGTTTTATACCTGGGCGCTCGTTTATGCGCTGCTGCTATAGGCGGGCTCAGACACGATCATTATTTTTCTATGTCTCCGTTTGCTCGAGTGTCATTTACATCGTTCTTTGATATCTGACATAATTGAGACGTATGGAATAGTGATGACTTGATTCTATAAACCATTTGTTCGCTACTGTAATTGTGTAATTCACTATTTATTTTTCAAATACCTTGCCAATATCTTTGTAATAAAATTACAAGAGGAAAGTACAAACGAGGAGAATGTACAGTATTCATTTAGTGTATAGTTATTTTTAGATGTAAAATATTTACATAACAACAGTTCGAAACTGAATGCCTAAACTAGTTTGGAGTCGAACTGCGTGCGACCGGTATTTTGGAGTTGAATCGTATGCGACCGATATTTTGCAGTTCTACATAAAATATTTTCATTATTATACGCATTGATCTGTGGTAAGGTAACAGATTGAAAATAGAGAAGTTTTCCTTTTTTCGATTTTAATTTTAAGTTAATAATCAAATTTGAACAGAAGAAGTTTCCTTAACAGTTTTCTGAAATCTTTAAGAGAATTGAATTTATTTTATTATATACTATTTATATAAAATTATTATATACAAAAAGCATAATTTTACACGTACAGAATTCGAGTCATTGTACATAGTTAAGCAAATATTCACGTGCGTCATAAAATTGACGAACTCTAATCACCGGAGATTCGGCAACGCCGCGTATGTCGCCAGCCATGGGCTCAGCGTCGGCAGCTAATCACATGGCGGCGCTGCCAAGCGTATATACTATACGCTTCTTGATTTTTACTCCGAGACCCACGTTTTATTTAAATGGACAGGTAAATGATCCTTCCGAACCAATAAATAGATCAATTTTATTTTTACCAATTTTTACAAATCAAGAATATTTGGCAAATCACTAAAAAGTTTATTCATTCGTTTGGAAAAATCGTTTATTATTATATCCATTTGAACATCATCTACGAATGTATTCTCCAATATTTACACGTATTTTGTATTTATTTTATAGGAAATATATTTTTCAATTGCGTAGAAGTATATAAATCTGTTCCTTATCTCATAAGAAAGTTAACAACACTGCGTAATTTAAAAATTCAATATTTACTGCAATTAACGGAAACGTATACTGAGATTTTTTGTTAGATATAAATACTTGAAGAGTATAATACTTCAAAGGACATGTATTTATGTATTTAAACGAAGTCATGTAACTATGACGTAATAATATTTGTAAGACACAGAAGTGCGTTGTAAATTACATATTTTTCATATATTATCATTTGCTTCATAAAAAATGTTATAAGTGAATAATATTCTAAAACTCAAGCGCGTACAATTTCTTAATCCGCAGAATTATGACCGTTTTGGAGCTGCATTTAATTCACTTATAAATCTGTTTGGAACATCAAATCTCTGATCATTCGTAACAGTGCAGGGAAACTCTATTAAAGCAATTAAGTTAAGATACTATATTATTTACTGAACTCATAATTATTTACTGAACTCTAATGTTATCATTTATACGATTTCGAAAATATCTAACGAAAATTTGAGATGGGACGAGTTTCAACGAAAATCTGAAATGACCCTAAGACAACGCATAAATTTTTTACGACTTTCTCTATGGATTTAGTGTACAACTAACAAAATCAACTACTGCTTTATACATAATTTAAAAGTACAACGACTCTGGTATTAATATCTTTATAATAATATAAAAATAGATTAGAAAAAGGACATCAAAACCTGTAACAAATAAATATTTGAATTTACGAGCTTCAATTGAAATTTTATAAAATGTTCACTATTCCCTCGAGCCGACGTATATTGATTTACGTGTTCCTTTACCAGTGCCTATTATTATATATTTATTTGTACGTATAAGAGCAGTCCTCGGTTAAAGCTGTCAATCACTCAGTTTCTCAATCGTCACCCGTCAGTCGTATTTCGTGCCCTGTCGATACGTCGCGTCGCAATTCCCTGGTTATCTGCAGTACTAACGCCCTGGTTTTACTTCGCCTATATTTTCTCAGACAGTGCCGTGTGATCCATAATGTTGTACGCGATTGGGAAACTTCACTTCTCTAACGTATCCCGCGAACAATCGACAAACTGATGTAACTGTATCGGACATACGATAAGACAAGTTAAAGTGGACTGACGATATTGTTATGGATTTGTGCAATGGCTTGTGAATGCGAGATTGTTTTGCGCCTTCTGCTGAACTTGGAGCGATGAAATGGTAGGTTGGCGAAATGAAAATGTAATTTGCTGAAAATAATCATATCCTTGACACACTTACGTGGCAAACCACTTTTTAACGATTTTCTCTTATTGGAGAAATAATGCTACATGCTTTCGGATCCTTTGACCCGACGACTTTTTATTTCAAGTATACGCTTTTACCTTTGCGCGTAAAACGATCAAACCTTTACATTGCTAGAGGTATTGGGGCTGTTTCGTATTTTTTTTTTTTTTTTTCAACCAATTTTTGTTTTATTGCCTGGCGGTTTATTGAAAGGAGAGCGCTGCAGGTATACGTAAAAGGAAGGATTCGCTTTTATATTCAATCTCTGTGCCGGTCGATCGCAGTGCAAGATTTCAATATGGAATTTCGAGAGTACTTGCGAAAAAATGCGACAGCTGAAGCATGAATTCGGAATGCATTCTTTGACATCCGGATCTCTTGCTTATCGAAACGAATAAACTTTTGTAAACAATAACTGCTTTTTTTTAAATCAATCACGATAACGGTAACGCATTTGCGAGAGAGCTGTTTAAATGAGCGTTTTCTTAATGCGAATCCAGCCATAATACGAACGGTGGAATTATGACTAATCTGCTTTTAATGCTACATGACTTTTCACGTTACAGTTGCAGCTATAAAAGTAAAGCTGATGGTAATCGTAGCCAAGGCAATTAAGCTATCGCCGATCTAACACCCTCAAATTTTTTTTCATCCCGACTCGCATTAGCATATTTATGTACACAGTTACTGAATTAATGCGTCGCTCCCCACTCGAGACGTCTCGATTGACGTTTATTGACTTGCTGTTCTTCTTGCGTACTCTTACGCTAAACAATTTAAGGACTTGACTAGCATTAATCTTTGTTTACATCTCTTTAAAACCTCGTTCGTTTATCTGAGATCAGACATTCCTAAGCGAAAATGTGAAAGTACTCTAGTGGGGAATAAAACGGGATTTAAAGGTAATGCAGATCTAATTTCTTAATGAGTCTAGCATACTTGATATATTTCTAATTTATATTCACCATGACATTGGTAGAAAATTTTTGTTCATAACCAGTTGTTTTAAAGAACTATAATTGTGGTTTTATAATAGATTTTAATAGAATGTATTTTTTTTACTTTATTAAATATGTTCACGTAATATTAACTATCTCTTGTCTCTAGTTGAAACATTTAAAATAAATTTAAAATGAAAGTAACTCAAATATATTGGTATTAAAGTTGATTTTCTTATATTTTAGTTTCATTTTAAATTTCAATATAAAGTTGATGATTTAGAACTTCGGCTTCAATTAATTTCTTGAAAACCATATAACTCAGTAGCCAGACTTGGAATCACTTTCATTCAGAGGTTATTTTAAAGTTTTTTTTTCTTGTTCGACAAGAAGCCATCATTCGAGAACCCCAAAACTCAATTTGACCTGAGCGCATTTCAAAAGAGTGAGAATGCACGTACTTCGACAACTAACAACTAACTTCAAAATTAGAGCTTTTAAGAGACATGGCCATGTTTCAGAACAAATTAGTTGGAATAATGTCGTTAAAAGGGTGGTTATTCTATTGATAGATTTTGACCATTACCTATCTTCCCTTAAAAAAATCTTATGATAGTTCTGCCAAACAACGCATTACAGATTTTTATTTAAACTATGTTATTGTATACTTTATACTTTGCATACTTCACTTCCTACTACAAAAAAGTAATTTTAAAATTATCAAACCATAAAAAGCAAGAGAAAAAGTATTGTAAGCTTAAAAAATTTTCAATGTAAATGTGTACTCAGAAAATACTCTTGCCCGAACAGAAACTACGGCCAACGTCAGTATTTACAATTAGAGCATTAAATATCTGAAGTCGCATAACACCTCTAAGAAAAAACATAACACTATCACAGACAGAAAATTGTCTGCATTGCAGATCCCTAACAGTCGCCGCACTCGTAGTGCAATTGAAAGCATAATTCGAAAAAAAAAAAGAAGAAAGAAAAAAGAAGAAGAAAAATCTCATTCTATTCCACTCTAAACGTCGCGCACAGTTCACTTTGCTCCATTGTTCTCTAGGCGCGGAGAATTGCAAAGAGAGCCCCGCGGGGTCCAACGCTCTCAACAAATATATACAGCACGTCGGCGTACATTTGTTAAGACGGAACACCTCGTGTGGAAGGGGCTCGATTCAGAAAATGGGTTAAACGAGTAGTTTTTTAAGGGCGCCGCGCCGGCCTCGCAAAGTGCACTCCTCCAACGGGAGTGAGAGAACGACGAAACGGAAGCGAACCAACGACCTCCTACTCCTCCTCCTCCTCCTTCCCTTTGTCCCCCTTTCCCCCCTTTCATTCCCGCAGACTACTCGTCATCGCTAAAGAGCGAGAAAAGGAAGAAGTTGGAGTGGGGGAGAAAAAACGAGGCAAAGAACACCGAGAGTACAGTGGAAAGTGAATGAGAAAAGAGTTGTACTCGCGCGCGTGGAGAGAGAGATGGTAGTTCAGCTCCAGCTCGGCCAGAAAAGAAAGCAACGAGGGAAAAAGTAATGTGCGTGGAGGATCTCTTGGAGGTTCATTCCTTCGGTCCTACGTCTTATCGGCTATTCGCCCTTCTCCCTCATTTATTTCAAGCAACACGGAAGCATTCTACCGTTTATTTACTCGTTAATTTACCGCAGCGCGGAGGTGAATACGAGGCCACGTTCACACTATCTCGGAATCGGCACTCGTGTTTTTGGGATCCACTGCCTGCTGCAGTTCGAATGCCGTAATGAACGTTCTATTATGGGGAAAGGATTTGAATCGAGCGTAGAATTTAAATTGAATACCCCATCCTCCCCCCCGTCGAGCTTAACCAGCACAATTCGAAAGCAGCAATAAAGTATGCATTGATGATCAATGCGAATAAATGGCCCTGGGGAAAGAAATTAAAAATGAATTTGTAATTACTCCATAATCGGTTGGCGCGGTTTATCTACCAGAGAGTGTGTATTGTGTTAAATGAGCTTGTTTAACGTTTCAATTAACGGACGTTTTGCCGACGAGTAGCGCAAGCCGATTATCCTTCCGAATAAAGCCTCAACTACCGCGAATAATCCAGTGGATCGAAATAACGGGTAAAAAAGGCATTTCTATAAAACGTAAAAAGAAAAATACCTATTAAATAAAGAGCCTGAAGAGCCATTCAAAGTATGCGGTATAGCGGCGCTTTTATAGCTCGGCTTTACGATGTAAACAAAAATGTCTGTATATATACAGTGTATGTACAATATAGGTTGTGTGCGCGCGTGCAGTGAAGAAAAGAGCATAAAAAGGGGAGGGGAGGCCGCGCAAATAAAAATAAACCGTAAAAATGATATACAGGGCAGTTACAAGCTCTTTTGGGCAAAAAAAAATGCTTCCTGCTTATACGCGCGTGTGGGCAGTACAATTTAAACAATATAGCCGAGCAGCCGATGTCTGCGGCCCAGTGTTTGACTAGCGATTTGACGCAGTGTGCGCCGAAAGCAAAGGAGAGAGGGAGAGAGTTGGCGAAGATATATTTATTTGCCTTTGCCCTGTGAAAGAGCAGCAGCGGAAACTTGGCTATTGGCCACAACGTGATTTCGCGGAAAAACTATGGTTACAGGAAACTTGAGAAAAGTCCAATGCCGGTGCTTGATATATCTGTATATATTGTTGGTTCAAGAGTTTGGTAGTTGAGGATTGTTGATTGGATCGTCAAAGGAAGAGCTTGAGCGCGTCATTGTTCAAATTTATCGCAATTTTTTAAAAGAGCTTCTTTGTACATCGCAATGGCAAAGGAAAGTTTTCAGCGAAAGCACTGAAAATATCCAATTGTTATTTTTTTTACGGATTAGAAAATATTTTTAATAAAATTCTAGAATAATTTATAGTCATTATATTTTATAAAAAAATTATTTTTTATCTTATTTTTCTATTTTTTCGGCTTTTTCCGCTCCAAATGAAATAAATGTTTACTTAGACATATTGAAACAAATATTTAGTTTGTATTTTTTGTATTTATTCCAGAAATTTCAGTAGCTATATCCAGATAGAAAATCTATCTCTATAGTATTTTACACACACACACATATATATATATTATTTCTGAAATAAATAGAAAATATAAACACAAATATTTACTTAAATATAATAATTTTTTTCTGCGTAAGCGTATAGTGTGTGGATCACTCGTTTTGGTTTGTTTGGGAATTGTGTGGTCGATATTAATGTGTATTTGATTCATTTGTGTACCTATATTAGAGGCGGTTGCTCGTGAGTCACAGTTAAGTCTGTATCACATTACTATCTTGTTTCGCCCACTTATGCCATACAATGGATGTACCTGAATATATAGATAATACCTTTTGACTCATTAATATCGACCCTGCACGATTAAAAAAAATATAGTGAAATGGTTTGTTGATCAATGAACATTTTCTGGAATAAATTAGGGTTATGGCATGTTATAATATATGCATCTGGTGAATAAAAATTTAAAATTGAATTTTACGGCTCTGTTATTAAAAAATAATTTATGCTGTAGAAAATATATAAGAAGTCGTACACTGATTCAATAACTCCTACAACTTTGCAACCTATAATGCTTATGAAACGTATAAAATATTAATTTGAAAAAAGACCATAACATTCCAATTTTATATAAGTCGATATGATTTTATGTTCAAAAGTTATGGGCTATTGCATAGCAAGCACATTTTACATCTTAAATAAACATTGCTTTTGTCCTAAGGGCATAATTATACCTGATTAACAATGACATATATTACAGCATAATTATACCTGAATAAACAACAACTAATAAACAATAACTTGTAAACGAAAAATAATCTCCTTTTATATAAGAATGAAAACTAATCTTTTTATACACTAATTAATATATAAAAAAGAAACTAAAAAGAGCTAGGATTTTTCCTTTCAACGTTATGAAGGCTTGAGCCAAAGCATGCATGATTTTTCATATATTTCGCTCAAGCTGCCATTTGCTCGAAAGTTAAAGCCCATTAGCCGAAACTACAGGTACTAAGCTTCATTTCTAGGTACCATTTGCTAAAGTTTCAGCCAAATCGGTTTTCCCGAATATCAATCCAGCTTTCCTTGTTAGTGGTGGACCTCAAATTTCTGAGTTCTTGCGGCTAAATCAGCATGTCGAGGATATAATGGATCTCCTGTCAAACTGTTTCTTGGAAAGAGATTCTTCATTGTTATAAAAAAAGCATTTGTGTTTGAAAATGTAATTTGTTTTGATGTACAGCCTGAGGAGGTGAGTAAGTAGTAAAGACTCTCGAAACGTCGCAAATTAAATATATTTTGCAAAAAATTAGCTCAATTCTTTCTTATTTCTTGTTAAAAAAAACAGTATCTTCATAATTTATCCCATTTAAATGAACACTATTTATTTAGAGTAAAAGGACGTATTATTGCAAATGCTGCAATTACTATACTTTCTGTTAGAAATAATTAAATCGTATTTGATTCAAAACAATCAAAAATTATATTGAGTTTTGAGAACAAATTTAATGATTTGTCATATTTTACATGGCCAAACGTCAAGTGCTATAAATAAGTCTTAAGAGCCCATCAGTCGTTTCAGTCTCAAATCCTTTGTTTCATGACCAGCAAAAAAGGTGATTGCTATGAATATAATTCTTTTTAAAGGCCGTATAAAATTAACATTTCATAAAAATTAAATATTAGAATTTTAAAAGGCTACATGAATGTTTGTACAGGTATAGGTATATTGTTGAATATATGTTTCCTGTGGTTGTTTTCTGTGAGTTTTGAAATATAGTTGAATGTACCTCACCATGCATTTACTTATTTTTCTTGGTAAAATTTCAATGTTTCATATAGTATTCATAAAAATGAATAAGAAAAAACGAGTTTACATTAAGCTTAGAAGATTTTCTATCTTTGAACGTTGTAAAACTGTTCCTGAAATTGATTATGAACTTCATACTATACATGTACATTCTCAATGTTAATACAGATTTACTTGCTCAATCGATCCTACTTTATAATCATGGGGTTAGGCAATATAAAATATATAAAATTCTTCGACGAATCTATATACAACTTATTGGCCAATCTCCTTATCAGGTAACAATGCGATCGTATCAAAATTAAAAGCAGTAAGTAATCCACAGGTTGAAATTCCGAACTACAATGACAAACACACCGTGTCGCGAATGAAATTAGTTTCCTAATACGATTATGTTGGTGAGATTGATACAACGCTAAATAGAGGCGCTTCCCTGCAGAACGTCAATATTATCGAGCCGAGGAAATTCAGTCGTTATTTCATTAAGCCCAAGACACTCTCTCGACGTCTTCATTAGCCGGGTTATTCGTATATAATATAAAGCTTACGACGCAGCAAAGGCGCAGCTGTCGCTCAAGAAAAATATGCGATTCGCCAAAGTTCGAGTTCCAGGTATAATAAGAGGAAGACTCGTTGGCGCTCGAACTTCTTCTTCGATCGTTTCTCCAACCAGGCAGAATTTAATCACCGCAGCTATACCAAGCCGCAAAGCAGGCGCACAAACGCGTCGGAAATAAATCAGACTGGCGAGCAAAGCTCGCGCGGCCCACCGTCCGCAAGAAACCGAGAAAGAAATATCGAAGAAGAAGCGAGAGAGAGAGAGAGAGAGAGGCAACGTTCGACGCGCAGGGAAGTCGCAGCCCGGCGAGATAAGAGTACGGAGGGACGAGCCAGAGAGAGAGAGAGAGCGTAGAGAGGGCAGTACACCCGGGTAAAAGCCGCCGCGAGAGAGGCGAAAAGCAGACAGTGAGAGAGAGAGCGCAAAGGGCAAACAGCACCCTCGATCTGCCGAGGGCTGCACACACGTACACACGCACAATCTCTCTTTCCCTGGCTGTCTCTCTCTTCCAGGGCTTTAAAGCTCGCCGCGGATAGCACACACGTACGCACACGCGAGCAATAGGTGAGCAGGAACGGGAGGAGGTAAAGCGCGCAGGGCCAATTTCAGCTTCATCCCATACCCACGCACACGCGAAAGAAAAATTGGCATGCCAAGAAAATCTCTGTTTCCACGTACACACACTGACGCGCGCAGCCATCCCCGCACTCGTATACACATGCGAGCGTGTATACATATAGCCGACGGATAGCAGCAGCAGCAGCAGCAGCAGCAGCAGCAGCAGCAGCAGCAGTAGCAGCGAGAGAAAGAGTATAGCGCGCGTGCGCCCCCCATCGAAGATCCCACTCTCTCCCTCACTCTCCCTCTCTCTCTCCTACACACGGATCAGAGCGCGAAAGCGGGAGCGAGATGGAGAGAGAGAGAGAGAGAGAGAGAGAGTCGTGGGTGTAGAGAGAGAGAGAGAGAGAGAGGGAGAGGGAGGGAGTCCGGGCGCCGCGGCGCGCAACGTCGCTCTGCACGGCGGCTCGTGCGTCTCCTCGGCATCGAGGCTCTGTTCAGTGAACCGGTGTAAGCGCCGCCGCGCGACGACCACGACGACGTCGACGACGACCACGACGACGACGACGACTGTATACGAGGTTGCACGCGTACACCCGCGACACCGAGGAGGACCTTCGTTCTATATAGCCGTGATTGGTATACACGCGACGAGACGAGAGGCCCGTATGCGACGGGGACGAGCCACAACCATAACCACGACGACGACGTGTTGCTCTCGGCCTCTCTCTCAGCCCCTGTTTTAGCCAACCCCTCCTGCATCCATCTCTCTCGCACACTCCTGCGCTCTCTATCTCTCTCTCCCTCTCTCTCTCTCCTCCCTTCGTGTGTACACGTATATATATATATATTTACGACGAGTGCATGCGGACAGAGTGTGTGCGAGTGCGTGTACATGCGTGCATGTGTGTGTGAGAGTGCTGGCAGTACAAAGGGGGTTGGGTGGTGTCAAAACATGCTGCCGCTGACGCCGCCTGTGCCGCTGCCGCTGCCGCCAACGCTGCTGCAGCAGGAAGATTTGCGCAGAGGAAAGTGAGCATCAGCTGTGTGTACATATAACACGTATGTATAGCTACATATATATATATATATATAGATATACATGTATATGTGTCTGTGTGTGTGTATAGATGTACATGTGTGCGGTTGTGTGCTTTGATGCGGAGGATGAGTTTTTCTCGGGGCATACATATATACGTATGCGTGGATCGGATGTCGTACAGGTTTGCCCGTCTACTCGTACCAGCGGTGTATCGGAATTTTTGGCTCTATACATCTCGCGGCTTCTTTGTGCCAGAACCTCGCGATGGGGAGAGTCTACTCTTACTCGTACACCCCATGGGAGTGAGAACGTGTGCAGTGCAGTGCGTCAGAAGGTTGAGTCTAAATCCTCCTGCACTGTCCCTCTTCGGAAGTTCTACACGACTCCGAACTCGTCGGAATTATCGAGTGTTACGCGCAGTCATGTTTCTTTCTCTCTATTTCTCATCTCAGTCCATCGGACAAAATACTTTGCCTTCGGAAAAAGCGCCGCGAGTCCCTATTGTCGTCTACCCGCAAGGACTTACGCAATCCGAGTTCACGCTTTGATATCGAAATAGCTTTTTACGTGTTCTGGAGGGGAAGGGGGGGGAAGGGGACGGAGACCCGCGTATACGCATTCGACGCCGAACCACAAGGCGAATTGCGGAGTTGGCGCATCTGTGTCGAACCTGCAATATTAAACGCTTTTCGCCCTATAAATTTTCTCATCTCGAGTTTTATACGGCCCGTATCCCCTGGGAAAAGAAAGAGAGAGAGAGAGAGAGGCTGCGACAAAAGATCCGCTCTTCTTGGCTGTTTTATATAAATTTCTAACGAGAACCAAAGCACACAACTTCCCACGCAGAATTCATATAGGGTGGTAGAACGACCTCTGTAAATATCGAACATTAATTATTGAAAGGAAAAAGAGGGAGAGCGTGATGAAAAGACAGGAAAGAAGCTGGACGGTCGGTAGCAGCGAGAGAGAGAGAGAGAGAGAGAGTGAGAGAGTCGGGTCAACACGGCAGTTGATCGCAGCGCGCGCGCGCGCGCCGCCCTTTGATTCATTCACATAGTGCCACCCGCGCATAAACACACACCCTCGTGCCTGTACATACCTCGCATATATCTACGTACACACACACGCACACACGGACACTCGCGTAGAAAGAGAGAGAGAGAGAAGAAGGAGGAGAGAAGAAGGGATGACCGAAGAGCGGGAGAGAGCGAGAGGGAGAGAGCGTGCGTATTTACACACGGTGCGCATCGCGCTTCCGAGCCGGCATCGATCGTGCAGCGCGATACGCTTTTCTGCCCGTCTCGCTCCACCTCGCTCTCTCTCTCTCTCTCTCTCTCTCTCTCTCTCTTACTCTGGCTGTGGCGCGCTACGATCCCCCGTACCACCACGCACAGTTTGAGGTTAACTCTCGCGTACACGTAGAGAGAACGGAGAGAGATCCGCAAGTGGATAGAGGCAGGGATAGGCGAGACGAATCGACTACCCCCGCTGAGGCAGCGTAAGTAGTTCGATGCCGTGCTTTACAAGACATCAACGCGCCTATATAGAGAGAGAGAGAGATCTCTTCGCTCGTTCGTATACACTTTACTTGCGTATGTATAGTAGTGCAGCCCGCTGAGTTTGACGGGCGAGCGCGCGACTTCCTATATATCGTTTGCATGCAGATGATGCCCCATCGAATGAGTCACCGTGGTTTTCTCGACCGACTTTGTGGCTTTCTTTGCGCGCGTGTGTTTATCGAGAGGTGCTATATATATATGATAGATATACAAGTGTCGATGTATTGCTTTGTGGCTCGGAAGGCTGTTACGGCTGTTCTTTAATTATTTCGACATTCGTGTTTATTGTTTATCGTCTAGCTCGAATTTTGGCGGTTTTTATATTTTTTAGGGAGATGTTTGCAGGGATATACGTTAATATCGGTGCCTGTTATTTACAGTTTTTAATTCCTCGAAAAGTGTCTTTATGTATAAAACTTTGATCACTCGCAATTGTGCGTATAAGTATGCGGAACAAAAAGCACGCCACTTTCTTACTTTTTTCCATCGAGGCATAAACAATGCACGTGTCAAAGTTGAGAATACGATATACAGCCACGGGGAAAGAAAAGTACAATTACAATGTGACAAGTGACACTTTTTATGACGAGTTGAACCCAGGGGGTGTATTCTTCTTTTAACGAGAATATATATATACCCTGTGCACGGATATATAATGCCTCGCGCGCTCTTGTAACCTATAGGTTATAACGTCCATTATACTTTTATGCGCTTATTTTTAGAATATAATGACAAGGTGTTCTATAGGACAATGTGCAGTATGATGTGCGCTTGATGCATAGATGCATTATGCTATAGACCTCTGTTTTATACATTGTTCTCCAACAAATTACGGAGAAGGAGAAACAGTGTATTACGTTGGTGCGAAGGGAATCGAATCAACCAACGCTCTGTTTTTCTCAAAATGGAACAATCCTGTATAGACACATTGTCAAACTGAGCATTTATATACAGCGCTGACGTAAGAGATCTCGGAGAGTATTTTTCTGATGTAATTGTACTTGCTCTCTTGGTTCTCGGTATAAACGTGTATAGGTATATTTGGCATTAGTCAGACGCTACACCGAATCACGGCACGAGTCCGAGTTTCGCCAATTTGCCAATGTTTATGGAAATCGCGATTGCGTAATACCGCCATTACTGATCCAACCTAACCTTACCGATATACACAGCCCTTCAATCCCTTACATAATTTTAGTTCACCAGCAGCCACTTCGCGAACTAGTTCAGCTCGTACCAGTTCATCCGTTCTAATAATCAAGTTTATACACCGTTTTGCAACTTTAATTTCTTTATTTTCAACCCCTTTGTCACTCGTTGCATAACAATTTGAAAAAGAAAATCTATATGTTTGCTTTTTTTACATTCGAATCGACTTACATTCTGCAATGTCATTGAGTACTTTAGTCCTTTCAAATATAATTTCAACGTTAATGGTTCTATCGCGTGTGTCAAAAAATGTGCTATACTATAGCCTCGACTTTTCCCAGGGCGACTTAACCTAATTGCAGTGTGCATGAGCTCATTGTATATGGGTCATGAACGTTAATTGCAGCTACTTAGGTGCTCATAAAATTCTAAGCAGTCGCAATGAATCAAAAAGCTCTTGGACAATCTCGTAAATTTATTATATTTTTAATAATAGTAAAAAAAAAATAGGCAATGTTGAATAAACAAAAGTAATTATTGCTGAATCGCGAAACTAAGTTTTTTTTTTCTTTAAAAGTAGAACTACGAATCGTCGATGCCACAAACACGATATAATATTTAATTCATGAGGAAAATCGATATGGTGCCGTATATTCATTGCGGATGTAAGGCAGAATATTATCAACGCCCTATCAAAAATATTTTTCATTACTGTCTCCGAGACCCAAACGATGTAATAAAATACTGCTCCACCTCCGCACATAAAAGTATTCCTCATATAACCCCTGGAATCGAGTTCGTCGAAAGACAGAAGACAGTAACTGCCTAACAAGACACGCGATTGCGAATAAACGTTCGAATCTTTGCGAAAACACACACACACATCCACTAATAAAGCCGGAAATTTCTTCGGATATATTATATACCGAAACACATCGTATAGCCGAAAAACAATTTCATCACGCGATAAGCGAAATGGAAAAGTTTCTTTTTCCATCCAACCTCCTGAGTGTTTGTACTTTAGAACTGTTATAAGATCAAGAAATACGAACTGAAATTCAGTCGCGAAGACACTGGCGTGTATATATCCGGGGAGACAACTTTTTTTTCGGGGTTGGAGAATCGTCGTTTCCTGAATTCAAGGTGCGCCTGTTTGCACGAATGAATGCGCGCGTGTGTGTGTAGGAAGGAGCAGTTTCATGGGGCTTCGAGCGCTGACTTTCGACTGATACGAATCTCTCTCTCTCTCTCTCTCTTCCTAACACGCGACGACGACATCGTCGGAAAATTGGAACGCGCGCCGAGGAAGTTGATCGACTGGAGATATAGCGAAGAAGCGAGAGAAGTGGGAGAAATGTGAGCAGGATAGAGGCGACCGCTTTGATATGGTTAGATTGTAATCGAGAATCCTTATTATTTTCGTTTTAATACACAAGTGCGCTTTTCCTTCTCGACCCTCTTTTTATCTGCTCGTTATCCGTTTCCGCAATTACGCTGAAATCGGATGGACTTGTACTTTAATTAGCTGCTAAACGCGGGACGATTTGATGACGAGGTGTCGGTCTCTTGTCAGTTTACGTCGAATTTCTTTGCGTGTAAGGGAACACGAACACGATGTTTACTCGAGTATTCGGAGAAACTAAATATTTTTTTTCCCAAAACATTGGAGATGCCAACAGTTTTCGTCAACATCAATGTATAATGCTATTTTGATACTTTGCTTATACAACGGTTTCTATACCATAATTAATGTGAATCCCCACTTGATATACAAACTAAAATTCTGTTGAAAACTTATCCAAAAATAAAAAATCAATATAGGATCAATCCTGAGATGCATTATTTGTACGAATACATGAATAGGTAGACATGAATGAACAATGATCATGTGAATGACAATTATTCCGTTCTAAATACAATATATCTTAATGTTTTAGTCACGTACAAAATAATTACTCCGTTACTATTATTATTAATAAAATTTTCCCTGACAACATGGAAGAAAAAGCACTGAACCATACATAATTCCGTACTGCCGCCGACTATCATCAGCAAAGTACACGAACGCTATCGCTCGAGGGCACAAAGCCATGTCTCCAAATCCATTACATTTCCTCCCTCCAACGCACTCATACCTTTTATTTCCTCCTCCCTCGAGTCTCCCATATCTTTCGCACCGACGCATTCCAGTACCAAAGGTCCCCGAATCAGCGCGAAAAACCAAACAATTCACCGTGTCATTCGACGCACACACCTACACACACATAAACATCACTGCGATCTTTCCTATCCCAAATTCAGCGTCGTTCTCATCCCTCGCTGCTGTGTTGTCTGTCTTTTTTTTCTCTCTCTCTCTTCACCCACCTTTATCCCCTTTTATTCGTTTCCTTTTTATACGGGCTGAAGTAGCATCCGCGACCCCATTCTTATCTCGATGTGACGCTCGCATGTCACAATCCGACTTTCTCTCTCTCTCTCTCTCTCTCGTCAACGACGCAAAAGAATATAATAGCCAGGGCGCATAGAGAGAAATCCCCACCACCGCTCGCGCCCGAGAGCAAAATAATGTCTCATATCTCCTGTTTTCTCTCTCTCCGGTAGTATCTGCTCCAGACTAAGGCAAAGTTAGCTCGGCACGGCACGGATCATCGTCATTTGGTGCGGAGAGAGCGAGCGCGTCAGACGTGTACACAGCAGAAGCCGAGAGACGACCATATATGGGAAATCGTCCGGGGATTGATGCATCGGATGCTGGCGCGCAGAAACGCCGAAACGACGCGAAAACGATTGGCGCCGTCGACTGGGGCTGGTAGTTGTATACGCTCGGGGCTGCAGTCGGGCCGCGGTAACTGCTGCTGCTGCTGCTGCTGCTACTGCATAGCGGCGAGGTGCAGCGGCTGGATGATTCGATCAGCTGGTGCAGTCATGGCATAATAAAGGGACGGTTTTCAGAGTGGACGACGACGACGACGAAGCACCGACTGTCGTCGGCATTCTCATATTTCCTGAGCGACTCATCGAAACGGTGAGTCGATTGTGTATTGAATTTTGTTATATTGATTCGGGTAAAAATTGAATACGTTTGATTTGTAGATAAATCGACTGCGTTAACGGGATTAATTAACTTATCCTCCAGTAATTAAATTTTAATTCGTGGGATTAGGATTATTTTATTATAAATTTTTTTTTAAATATTACTGAAAATTCTACCATTTTTATCGTAACAAATTAAAATTTACACAGAAATTATTTTAATATTACAGAATGCAGTAAATTATAAATAAGCGTAAATGAAATGTAACCTACATGAATATAGCCTTTGAATATATTTATTTATAATGCTATTGCAGATTCCCGTGATTTCAATTTAAATTACGTTGGCCATTTGATATAGGAAATCCACGAATTGGATACAAATTGATGCAGCAAATATCTAATCGCGATCTCTTAATATAGGATAATGAATCAAAGCTTGGGAGGACAAATGATTACAGCTAACGCTTTTTTTACTTAATTATTGTATCTACCTACACAAAATGACAAAGTATGCGCAAAAGCAATTAGATGTTATCCAATATCTTTTATTAATTTAAAGAGCAAATTTATTTAAGTAATGTTTTTGTATCATACCACTACCTGTATTAATAAATCAAATGTAGTTATATAAAAGGTTTCATATTAAGTAAAAAAATTTTATACGTAAAGTTGGGTACTTACACGATGGAATATGACTATTAAAAATTTTACATTTTTAATCAAATTTTATTGTAAAACCGTAAATAATGGTTACCTAGAACAATCAAAAATTAATATATTGCATTATCTCAAATACATATTGTCTACTAAATGTTCGACGAAAAAAGTAATTCAATCAACCTCGAAAGTGAACGATTAAAAGTAAAATTCGAAAATTTTTTGTTCACTCGACAAGATTATATGCGCGACGCGGGACAGTTTCATCAAAACTCCTGTAGACTTTTCATACATATCCAAAACGCTATTATAAATTTCAGAATGCATAGAGAGTGGGCGCGAATATAAATGCGGTAGGTAATCCGAATACATGTAAATGCATGCGAATCCTTCGTTTCGCTGTTCCCGGAGTGTAATTCGACGACGAGCCACATCCCCTACTCTTTTTCGCGCATTATCCTATATTTAAAACGTGCAGTACGAGCTTTACAAATTTTAACATTATACCAGGGAATAAATCAAGTACTTTTATCCTGCAAAACCTAGGAAATCCCAGGTGGCATGCGATCGAATCGCGTGGATTTTCTGGTAAAATTAATCACCGCGAAAGTAATTCGTCAAACGGGATGTATTTCCCGTAGTTGTTTCGCGTAGAGCTGGCGATGCCATTGCAACGGTGCGCGTATTGCACCGAGGCGGCGTTTATATCTTCATCCGCAGATCTTGCCCTCGTTTGACATGAGGCATTGCGTGTGCCACATCAGCCGCTCGTCCGTCATTCTCGAGCGAAATTATTTTTCATTCATTCGTGTAACGAGTTACGCATTCGCACGACTACGTACCAGCAGCTCTTTACCGATGCACGATGTGCGATGGATAATTTTTGAAATAGTTAAATAAGCGCAGTAGGTTTTTACTACTGTTGGAGGGAATTGTTTTGTTTTCTCTCTTTTGACGAAAAGTTTTACTATTGGAGCGAGGAGCTTCTGTGAGGTTAGTGTGAAATTTGTCAAAAGTTTGCTACATAGTTGTTTTGTTGCGTCAGGGTATGATAAATTTTATTTTAGTCTAGTTTGTGTTTATACCGGGAAAATTATACGGTTGTACTTTTTTGCGTATTCAAACTGATTTATTAGCTGTACGCTTTTAAACGCTAATAATTCAGTTGAAAATAATTACTAAGCACTGTGATATAAAAGTATAAAATTATAATCACAGTAAATAGTCCAAGCTTTAGTTTACATACCTACGCACGTGGGTCTGAGAATAGAAACAGCTAAATTAGCTTTGAAATTTCTAAAGAAAACGATACTTTGTTTTCCGAACGAAATGTGTATTTTGTAAGCCTCGCCTTCGGAGATCAAAATATCGATTAATTCCGGTAATATAATATATAGCTTATATAAATATTTGTTTAAAACGAAAAGTATATAGTATTATTAGTAATTGAGAAGATTACAAATAGATACAAGTTTTTATACAATTATATAATAGCTGTCGCAATTATTAATAGCATAATTGAAATAGATACACAACAATTTTATGAAACATCAGATCCACGATAACTTAGTTCAAGTTACAAATAAAAAATGACTTCGCTAAAGCTCTAGCGTTTCGGAACAAGTCTCGTAAGAAAATCCTCGGCGTTCTAAAAAAAAAAGTCACGTTCTCGTCGTATAACGCTAAAGGAAAAAAAAAAGGAAAGAAAGACAAGCGCTCCGTCATCGAAGCCTTCTTATTTACGAAAAAGACTTGACAAAGGCAAAAAGCGCTTGGATACTCGTAGCTCGAGTTCGTGTCTGGCGTATCGTCTCCTTTCCTTCGTTCATGCCGCTATACGGCGCGCGTCGTCCATTGACGGAGACGTGAAAGCCGGCGACTCTCGCAGCCGAGGCAAATGTCCCTGCCGCTGACAGGTGCAAAATCTCGCCGTATTATACTTGTATATCTTTGTACAGAGAAATAACGATTTGACATCGAGACACGTTTTCTCTTTTGCCCTGCCAATGACGCGGAGATTGAAATTTCTCGCGTAACTGCGTTTTCGCATACTTTTTCCTTCGGTTCGCTAAAAATTTGTACCGAATATTTTTTATTTAATGCAAAACATAGGCTATTTCGCGTAAATAATTTACCTAGTCAAATAGAAAATTTTACTTGCACATATGCATAGACTTGTGCAAGTGCATAGTTATAGCTTGCATAGTTAGATTGTTAAAACAGATGTGCTTATGCGTATACGTTATCAATTATGCATGGTTCATTTGAATAAACTATAGTTCTTGGTTGTTTACGCGCGCATTAAATATTACAAAGCCATGTATAGGTGTACTTGAAGAATGGTATTAAATATGAAGATATTAATACACCTTTGAAGTATCATTGTATAATTACGAGAGCCGTTGTATTTAAAACGTCTCCAGTTATTTTAACTAAAATGAAACTAATGATTCGGTTTGTAGCCGAAAAATTGTGAGGCGAAAAAAAAAATCTTTTTCAAGGCTGCACGAAATGCCGAATAAATCAATCTATTTTCGTTGATCTCTAGAGCGTCAACTCAAACGATGCAGGCTAACAGACGCAAGCATTTTTTCCCACAATAAAAATAGACGAAGAACTATCGCCGTCTATTCGCCTCGTAAACAAACTCCGAACCAAGATTCACTCGTGACAAATCCAACGTTACATATTACATCTAGAAAAGAAAAATCAAAAGACCCGACACTCTTTCGCTCAGCCAAATCGATAAAACGCACTGCTGGCATTACGCACACAATGGCGATGAGCGCGTGACTTTTTCCTGCACAGGCTCTCGAGTCTTATTCGTCGTTTTGTCCCGGGGACTATATAACACGCATGTACGCGCCATCGCACGTTTTTCCCGGCGTGAAAACGTGCCACCGAGACGCGGCGCGAGGAGCCGCGAACTTCAATATTTATAGGCCACCGACACACGCGTTCTAAAAATAGACGATTTTTCGATTATATGCGTAAGGCGTGTGTGTTGTGCTCGCGGCTGGCTGTTACATCGGTACCACCTCGATACACAGACGCAGCACTTGTGTAAGTTTAGAATGCGAGTATATATGCGATGCATTAATTGAAGTTAATCGTTGGTTAAATAAATAGATTTTTCGGTGCGGCATTTGCTGACTATGATTTTCTTTAAAAATCATTTAGTATATTGAGTTTACTATAATATTTTCTTTCTCGTCTGAACGATCGTTTGGGGGTAAAAGTAACATAAATGTATAAATAATATTGTTAACAATATTTGCAATTATTACATTACTCTCATATTTTCGTGAATATAAATGTACGAAAACTTGCTTTCCACGAAACTCCCACAACTCGGGCATTATAAGCTTTTAAATATATCGATCATTCGATTAGAAAAATTGGACAAACAAAGTCCACAGGCAGTTCCGTTGTAAATTGATGCGAAGTGTGCTTTTGCGTGTCAGGTTATTCGTGCCCGTGCGAACTCCACTATACACTTACATACACGGCCACAGGGTGAAAAAGTATTAAAACTTGTGTATCGTGGTGAGCAATCGGCTTTATTGCGGCCGGCGAATCGATTGGATGGATTTGGTGGTATTAAAGGTGGCGTTGCTTAGGGGAACGTATATACGGATATACACGTAGGGGAGTTTTGCGGGTCTAAACGGTCGAAGGACGAGCGAGACGTTCGATTTGCCGCGAGGAACGTGTTTCCAAAGCCCACCCGACAAAAAAAAATGTGAAAGAGGACGGGAGTTGGTCCGAGATATTTATTGATATAACGAGGGACTCCGAGCCTAGTTTATTGGAAATTGAAGGGAACTGATACACTCAAACCCTCGCGTTATCAACGCTCCGCGGGCGATGTGCAACGATATGATGAGCATTTATTTTCTGAGCTGCGCTGGTGTATATGGTCTGGTCCCGGTGCTGTTAATTTAGGTGAGATAATATTCCAAAAGGTGCTTTCTTTTTATCGAGACTCATACAATCTTATAGTTTATGTTCCTCGGATTTGATGATTCATCGAGACACTCAAATCGCTGAACCTCGTATATGTTTCAGGTCAACGATCTATCGATCTTTTAATGAAAGCTAGTTCTTTATTTTCTGTTGCGATTTCGGAAGAAATTTAATTCACCATTCGTTAATTCAAATGTATACGGTAACAGCAGCGAATCAATCTACAATTCGCCACTCAGTCAAACGCGAAAATGTAACCCTCGCTACGTCGAGAAACAAATGAACTGCGGCCATCAAACAAAATCACCATACAGCATCGACAAACGCGCGACTCGATAATCCGCTCAACGATATTAATGGAATAAAAAATGCGGAGTTAACGCAGCCGCGCACATACACATACTCATTGCAGTACCGATCGACGGTATACACGATTATTATTAACGAATAATTCAAATCAGCATATTTTTCCATAAACCGCGGGATGGAATAAAAATTTTACGGTCCGCGCGCGGGGTAGCGCATCGCGACTCGCGAGGGCATAAAATTAAGCATGCATGAGGGAGGAGAGCGCGAATACCAACCGCCGCCGCGGTGCATGCATTACCTTTAGCAAAAGTTTTCGGTATTCATCCGCGCACCGTCGTCGTATTCCTTTGTTACGGCGAGCGCAAAGAGCGCGAGACTCGATTTATCGAGCCGTAAATACCGACTCTCGCTCGCGCGATCATACGTACACCCCTGGAAACGTTATATTCTTGATAGTCCAATAAGTATAAGATTGTATTATGTATATATGTGTGTGTATGTATAAGTGTTCGATCGCAAGCGAAGCGTAGATTATTGCTATACGAGGTTAGAGGGATAATGGAAACTATTCCGGGGCGTGTCGAGGAACGGTATGTGTGCGTGTGTGTGCGAGGGCCAGCTGCTGGGAGCATTAAATAAGGGCCTCGCTGGTGTATAACGATATTCGAGAGCGACGCCGGCGACGAGATTCGGGTGAATTGTCGCTGCTTCACTGCGAGCATTACTCACCCGCGGTCATTGCTTTTAATTGCCCCTTCCTAATTGATATTAACTGCCCTTCTAATATTATATTTTTTAACCTCAAGGATATATTGCTCCGCGACTGCTTGGTATAAGTAATGGTCCGAATATAATTTCAGTCTGATTGTCGGGAAATTGATATCGGGCGCTGAGTGAACTTTGATCCATTCCTTGTACGCTTGCGGATTTTATATTCAAAAGGTTACGAATAAAATGAGCGTTGCGAGGGTAAAGGGTGTATACTTAAGTTGAGAAACACGAGCGGGTAGAGTAAATTTTTGCTTCACGAATCCGAAGGAATAAATAGATTTCTGTGCAAACATTCGCAGGTAAAATATAATGGATGGCAAACAGACGGCGAACCTAGACGGAAGCTTTACTTTGCGCTTGTTAACGGGATCCGTACCCTTATACGGGCAGAACAAAAAAAAAAGTTTTATTTGCTTAGCTACAATTTTACGTTCGACGTAATAAGTTGGATCGCTTATATTTATTTTTAATTAATTAAAAGACTTATAATTCTACCATCGGAAGATAATTACATTTCGCATACACAATCGAGTCCAAGAGGATCGCGATCCAAATGAAGCTCCAAATATAGCAGTTATCGATACTTGACCCCGTTACTCGTCAAAATGCCAATCATCCATCGCGCACCGATAAATAATTAAAATAAAGCCCCCCGCGCGACATTCCTTCAATTCGATCAATCGTGCAGTCGTACACAGAGCTTGGCTCGCATCCTACAAGCCGCGTACGGTCGAAAATCGGGCCCAAGCACGCGGGATATTCGCCAGATCCCCCATCCATCGAGCGATTAACGAGCCGTAGTCCTCGAAACAATACTCCTGCGCGGCGCAATCGCTCATCCAGCGTCAGCTGCAGCCTTTACCCATTGTACACACGTGCACTGCCCATCGCGACTCTACGCCTCGCTCCTCTGTACATATCCTATATTATCCACTGCACTCTACAGTTACGCGAGGGTAGAAAAAGCTAAGCAACATCCTTTGGGAAGGTCATTTTCCAAAGAGCTAGTGTCGAAAATCGTGTCCGGCATATAGATTCCGGGGTTATATGTGATACGTGTGCTTTTTGCGCAAGTGCTCCGTTACTTGGCGAAAATTTTCAAAGATACCGTCCGGGTAGGCGTTTCGTCCTCGCGGGACGAATACGACGTGACGATCGACTGGAGCTTATCGCCCATTCCTATATATACCTGTACGAAATTGTTGTATACTCACACACACACACTTTTGCTCGCGAGAGAAGTGCGTATAAGGGGTTGAGAACATCGTCCGCGCCGTTATCTTGGGGAAGATATCGTGACGGATATATGGAGAGAGGAAGTGTATGCGTGCGTACGCGGAAATGTGCTTTATACCGAGAAATCGTTATTTTCTTTCGTAAGGTAAATGTTTGGATCTGGGTTTATTTATACGAGCGTATGCCTGTAATAATGATTGATAGGCTGTGAAAATAATTGTCTTGTTATGTTGTACTTGGAATATGAGATAATCTTATTATCGTCAAAGGAAATGTTTAATTTAAAATATTAACAACTTTTTCTCACAGAAATTCTGCTATCTTACGAAAGGAGCCATACCAGTCTTTTAAGCCCTTTAAGAACCCGCAAATCTTGCAATTAACCAAAAACCCAAGGAAGAGAGAAGTCGCACTGACTATCTTAAAAAGAGTATTGCGCATTATTTCGAAAAGTTCGTTGGCGCCCGGCGTTCGCCTACGAAGCTCAAAGCCGCGGCGGACTTATATTCTCCCAAAGTGCGCAAACTCTTGGCATAAATCAATGGGGTTAAAGTTAGCCCGCGAGATACACGCTCCTCCAGTACATAAATATCACGAATAACGACCCTAATCACACGGCGGAAAAAACGCGTCTGCGAGCATACACATAAACTTTACATACAATTTTCACAAAGCGTATAAAAAGAAAAAAAGCCAACTTATATAAAGCACGTGCATTAGCTCGATAATTTATTGCTCTATAAACATTGATCAAAAGCTCCGACTATAGCCGAGTGGACGCTGATCTTTGCGCAAAGAGAATATCGACGCACGCGTATTATAATTCCTTTTCACGCGGCCGCTCATATATAAATTGAAATCCGCCAGGAGCTCGCTTGCGGCAAGGGCGAGGGGAATCTTTATTTATTTATGGACGACGGCCGCAGGTGGGAATTTAACGCCGGCGGAGTGCGAAATTATTCCGAAGCCTCTCTCTCTCTCTCTCTTGCCGTCGCCGGTGAGCCGATTGAATTAGGAGTTTCGCGCTTAACTCCTAGGTCCCCGTATATCGCCTTGGGCATCGACCGTGCGTCTCTCCCGAGTCTGCGCACTTGTCGATAATGCAAAACTCGATATAATATAATGCGGAAAAGCGAATTATCGGCTGTGAATAAAGATTCGCGAATCCGATCGCTTCTGTTCATTCGACCCGGATGATTTGAGACCTCGCGTGTGTCGAGGCTTCTTTTTTTTATACCTTGTGTTCGTGCGTAGAAGAGTGATTCTACTGGGTGTTGTATGTGATTATATATATGGGTTTCCGGTTTGGTGAGCTTCAATATATACGTAGCGTCGGATGAATTTCATGCGGATTTTATGGCCTTATGGAAATAAAGCGAATTGCTGGGATCTTAGTGTGAATGGAGATTAGACGAGCCGGAAATCATAGGGTGTATAGGATGTGGTTTATGCTTGAATTAGTTTTTTTCTAAATTTAGGTTGGACGTGCCTCTTCGAGGTAGTGAGTTTCCTTCAGGACGACGGTCGGAAATTACAAAAAAAAATTATTTGAAAAGAAAAGATATTTGAATGCATAAGAAGTATTCAATATATATCGAATTTACGTAAAAAATATGAAAAATAATGTTTTCAATTGCTATACCCGATACCGCGATTCATTATTTTTATTCAAATTAAATTTCTGAGAATTTTTACAACTCAAACAACAACTTCAAATAACTTGAAAATCAATAAATTGACGGTACATAAAAGTTTCACCCAGTTAATCCTGAAATGAATACAAATTGTCACGCGTCAAGCTACATTGATTTATTTCTGCATAATAAATATATGCCTGTGCCTAAAGCAAAACTGCATAAATAATCGTTATTCAACGTTGCGAATTATTTATGTTATTATCCTGTAATCAAATAATCTTAATTTAAAGGCACAACAAGCAATTTAACAAGACTCAATTTTTAATAATATGTTTTATAAAAATATAAGAATAAGAACAGCACTTTTGACAGTTCAAACTTTTAGAATAGAAACAATAAATTACAGAGTGTCATTTTTATATAAAAGTTGAAAATTAATTTTTAATTAACTTCTCTCGAATAAGAGCGAGAATTGTCCCGCTGATTCTTGGTATTGTTCGCAAAGCCCATCGAGACAAAGGCAACAATAACATTAAATTCAATTACAATTCAACGGCAGTTTCAGCAATTGCGAATGCGCAGAGTGCAGGCATCGAGTATTTAATTAACTGAATTAATGAATCCCCCCCGTAAAAGGTGTAGAGAGACGCCCTAATGCATTACAAAACGCATCGATGAGCCGGGCCAAGCTCCGACGATCGTCACACGAAGCTGCTCGAAAAGCTCTCCATCGTTCTCTGCAAAGTTAAATTAAAATAAAGCACACTTTACGTTCTCCCGTCTATTGTTAATTAGTAGTCTGAAGCCGTCGCTCCACTGTGTCGAGAAAAAGTATAATAAAAGCCGATATTATCTCGTCAACTATAGCGGATTCGCTAATTGTCTTTGGCCACTTGGCAATGTTCTAGGGGAAATGGCCCCACAGCTCTTGGTGGCAAAGCTCAACGTGAAACGGACAATTAAATCTATAGACTAGCGTCAAAGACGGGTTTCCCCGCGTTGGCCATAATCAAGAGGAGCAACTATTACGACTGTGGAGTTGTTGAACGTCGGACGCTAGCACAACTGGGACGGTTTACAAAAACTTTGACAATGGCGCTTATCAAACTGCTGTATCTCGTCTCTTTCCCGAACCATGGATTCAAGTTTCCTAATTAATATCCTTACAGTATTGAATCAAGAGTGTCTATCCAAAGTTTAATTGGCAAAGCCTGGATTACGCGCATTCGGTCAACTCAAAACCCAAAGATATCGCGGCATACACAAATTTATACAGTCCTTCTCGCAACTCGGTAATTTCATAAACATCGCGCACGAGAAAAGACATAAAACAACGCGCCAACTATACTCGATCATCAACGAAGACATTAAAGCTTAACGCATAGACCTGATAATGAACGCTAAAGCAATATCGAGTATAGAGGTAATTTGGCTACTCCGCCTGCATAAATACATGCCCGCGCGCGAATGTTTAATTTGGACGGACAGGCCGCCCGGATCGCGGTGCAGCGCGCGTTTCTCTGGACGTTTAATTGGCCCGCGCGACGAGTTATATACATATATACGTGTTTCTTTGGTTGAAAGTCGCGCGGTAACAAGAGGCAATTAGTATATCAAGCATTGCTCATCCCCTCGAAGATCCGGAAGGCGCGATATATCAAACAAGGTAAAAAGCAGTCGCGGCAAAGGGTGGGGATGAGAGAAGATAGATGGATAGATAGACGGTTCGGAATATTCGAGTGGTGGCACACTGCGTGCGCCTTTTGGAAAGAGATTCCGGAGGATGATACACACGTGCACGTCTGCGACTCTTGCTTCAAAGGTATATAGAGGGGACAGCGAGAGAGAGAGAGAGAGAGAGTGAGTGAGAGAGGAATCGCGGAAACTTGGCACAGAAGTGGAGAGCGAAAGAGAGGGGGAATCGGTGTCGCCAACTGCACGGCAAAGCGTCGGGAATATTGCATTCCAGGCGATGTGCCCGCTAAACCAACCATGTCAAGCGACTCCCGATTTTCTGTCTCTCTTGAGAGAGAGAGCGCGTCTTGTATACCGCGGGGCACACAGAGCATCACGTATCTCCGTGAAATTGCGAAGCCTTAGGTTGCAGGCGTACCAGACTAAGGGAGAGACGCGCGTTCGGGCGGAAGGCTGCAGCTTACACGATCGCATGTACGGAGGTAAAAGCAGATAGCCGTGAGAGACGCAGAGAGAGAGAGAGAGAGAGAGGAGTTGCTCAGACAGATGTGCAAGTGTGTGGTATGTGCGCCCGGTGGAATATATATCGCCATCATCGACGGACCGTGGATGAGAAGTTCCAATTGGTGTCTTGCCGGGGGATGGGACATATATATATATATGCGTATTGCGTGTGAATTGCCTTGACTCGCTCGCTCGCTCGCATCGCGCAAATGTGCCGAATACCGCAGCCACGGCGCTAAGGAGAATAATGAGACGGTTGAACCGTTAATCATGATGATCTCTCGCGTTCTGCAGACCGAGTTTGCCTTTGTTGATATTCATCCGCGACGGTTGGGGCTTTTTGTTGAATATTTTACGAATTCGGGGATCTGCGCCGGTCGGTAACTGTAGATGCCATTGAAATATGGATTTGAAGTAGTTAAGTACGAAGAAACAAATCTTGTCGTTGTTATTTATGCGCATACTCGACTACTCGAATTGTTAAACATGGACGGTAATAAGAGATTATAATTGTGTTAAGTAATCACTGGGAGAAGTTATTGGCTCACGATCTTCTGCTAAGATTCAAAGATTTCTGTTCTTTGCACATGCAGGTTATCGGTTACTTTGGAGCTGTCGTTTACAATTCAGTATATGTAATTATCATAATTTGACGTTTGAAAACCTTTATCCGTTTTGTGAGAGTTATTGAGACAGATGGCAAACTCGGTTGTAAAAGCAGCCCAGAAAATATACTTTTAAGTAGCATCCAGTTCTTCCATTTTTTAGATTGAAATTCCTTCACTAGTTAATTCAATATTTTTGATACTTATAAATGGTTCAAAGATTTGCTATTTATAACACGATATTGAATATTTCCAAAGAGGTTTAGTCAATTGGATTTCTTTAGTATCGTTAATCATGCTAAGTCTTCATTATCTTCCAATACATCCCTGGTTTATCGGAGGTTACGCTTCTATTGGTACAATATATAATAAATAAATCAATTATTTGGCTGGTAATAATTAAACTTGCCCGCTTTAATTAATTAAGCCCGCCGTGAATACAACGTTACTAAACGATTTCTGCAGATAAATATAATCTCACTGCTGCTCACCTTAATTAACCATTTACATAAAAAACGATAAAAGAATTTAAAACTCTTTTGCGAGCTAACCATACCGATATTATAACATACGTGTGAGATTAATTAGTTTTTTTTTCACGTGAAGTATGATAAACCTTTAAAATTACAATTAGCACCAAATCCAGCACTCACCGTTTTTCACTGAAATCACCTTGATTACACGAGCAAGCTCGTACATCCCACTCCCATCCGCACGAGCTCGCCGTTCATTATTCCACACTGCAATTTTGACCCTCGGCGCGCCACCGAACTTTACGTCCCTAAGTCTATACTCACAGAGCGCATAATTAATCAGTTCTTTTAGAAGCGCACCGAGCGGTTTGTTCGCAAATTATTATGCACCTGCATGCAGATCCACTGCCTCGCGTATATCCGTGTGTGTAGAGTGGGACGCGAACCTGTGCGAAGGTTCAACGATCAAATCGCATTAATCACAGGAGGCCGACATTTTGCATTAGTGCGGATGATTGATTGACAAGCCGTTAATCTCAATTGGCAATGTGCGCAGAACGAGGCGCGCACCCACTAAATACGCGCCTGGCACCGACGCAAAGCGCAACCAAGCATTTTCGACCCTATCTATTCACACGCACACGCACGGACTTAGGTACAGGTGCGCGTAATGAATTCGTACCGATCCTTATACTACCGTCCATGTGTATTGGTATGTGCGTCGTGCATCTCTACTCTCTCGTTCACATGTTCGAGTATAGGGAAAATCCTGGATTCGAGTTGCATACAGGGGCCTGACGGAATGAAATTTACATAGCAAAGAGCACGTGAGCGGCCGCGCTCGCGCATATACGAAATTTCGCTCGGTTATGCTATACGTATTCGCCCGGGAAATTCATGAGTTCCCGCTGGCCAACTCGTACGCGATATTCAGATTCGACAGGACATCGAGTTGTGTACCATGTGGACCTAAATGAGTCCATCCGAAACGATCGCTAGAGTCGTGACCGTGTTGCTCGATGCATTGTTTACGTAGAAAGTTCTGATGACCTGCTATTGTTGCGCCAATGAGTTTCGAACTATTGCTTTGCGTCGGGACACTGTTTATTTAATCAAGTTTTCATATCGCTTGCGGTTCGCGGACCTTTTTACGCGAGTTTCTGCAACGAGAGAGATAAGCTCGCTCGAATACAAAGCGTTACGGATCTGTATTTGAAGCTGGACTTTGACGTACGAGAGGTAAATTCATTTGGAATTGATGTACCATTTTTTCTCTATTAACTGAATTGGTATGGGTGTAATAAATTTTCTACTGTACACGCCATTAATTATTGTTCATGCACTATTGCATAATTTAATCATCGGATAGAAACATTATCCACGCTTTGCCTGCGAAAATGCTCTGGATTCGGTTTCCTATTAATCCGAGTGCCTATCCACATCGATCTGCGGTTATTTTCAATTTCTCACTATGGATCCATCTCCACGCATAAGCCCACGCGCTATACACTTCGCAACGAAAGCTCGCGCATGTATAATCAATGCCACGAGTCAAACATAAAGCCACGTTATAGATGTCGGGCATCGACGATTGAAAACTTTTCCAGGTAAACCAATATAATTTGGTTCCATCGTACCGATAAATAGTTCGACGCAGCGTATATCCATTTTCTAAACGAGCTCGAATCCAAACTCTTCTCGGCCATTCACCTGCAAATTTTCATAAATTTCAACTGTTACAGAGCCTTTTGGCAGGGGTTTGCGGTGCACACGTCGATCGTTGAGCCACTCAGCGTCACGCACACAACAAATCCCCGCGAAAGCTGTTAAAACTTTCAGGATGACCAGCCCGGCGCTCGATGCACGCGCTTATAACCGCGCGGTCAGCTTTTGCGAGCTGCGCACGTTGCACGCGGCGATAATCCCGGGGCCACTCGCCCGATCGCTTTTCCGCAGCTGCACGTGGACCACGCGTTCATGGTATTTAGTCAAAGTGGCCGGGCAAAAACCCCTCGTAGCGAAATATCGCTAATTCCCATTCCCAAACACCTTCGCTTTCCAGTCAAACCCTATTACGATCGCCATTGGCCAATCTCACTCGGCTGCAAAGCTCTGCTATAGATATGAGAATGACGTCAGGCTCCCACTACCCCCGGCTGCACAATTTAACAAATAGTCCAGAGCAGTTTACCGCAGCCGTGCATGCGCTACGTTCGGCCCAACATTTCCATAATTGATTTTAAGAGATGATCGTAGCCGCTGCACGTGTGTGCGAGAGTGTGCACACTTCGCAAAGCCAATCAGTACCAGTGGACAACATGCGAACCGCTGCTTTGGAGCCACGGGTTTAATCCGACGCTGCGCTTCAGGGACTCGAGGGTCTTTTGTCCGTCTGTCTTACGCGCGAGACTCGTGGGTTCCGTGGGATATGGTTTTCCAATTCTTGTTCCGAGTGAAATGTAATCTTCGATGCGCCGATGAAATGGATTTCATTGGATTATTCGCTGTATCCTGTTTCCTATCTGGAGACCCTGTGAATATCAGGTTTCAGCTATTTCCACGCCGAATCGAAATATGCATTGAATTCCCGGTTAAGGGGATTTTCCTTTCTTTTCCTTGAATTCCACCGACAACACTTGAAATGTAAATCGTTGATCTGTACGTTTAAAACGTGCATTTCAATGGGCTTTTCTTTTATCAGTGAAGACAATAAGTGATTCTTCTGCGATGCGATATGGATTGTCAGTAATGGAATCTTAAGTTCATTTCTCTTGATTTCCTCGAATTCCATAGACTATTTTATTCAAAATTCGTGAAATTTTTTGACAAAATTTTAATTAATCCTACTGCGCCATAAAAAAATTTAATATACCTTCGCATTTTCATTATCAATTTTTGTTGTTGAGGACATCCCAACAGTATTAAATTTAATTAAAACGAAATTGGCTATCTGTGGATTATTAGCTTCATTGTTCCGTTGTACAGCCGCATGGAGATAAATTGCGAAGCACTGCATTCTTTCAACTTCGTGTTGAATGCTAGATTAAAAGGCAGCTGTTATTGCGATCCGCATTATGGCCCATAAGCCTTTCGTTGAGTCTACCATGCGTAGTATATGAAAATAAGACTTCATCATGCTTTTGATCCATGAGGGTATATGAACCTCTTACGATTAAAAGGTAGAGTTCGAATTATTACATACGACACGTACATGTCTTTATCATTAATCATCCATGTGTAATAATTGCTTCTCATCCACAATAGTATTAACGCAGTTCCACTACTCTATGTCACTGGAAGACTTACTTGTATAACTATCTGAGCTCTAACTGGGTCACAGAAGATACTTAATTACAAACTACGTTTGTGCCCTCATCTTTCTTCCATAACACCTGCACTGTATATAATATTTACTTCCTTCATTTTTGCAATGTCGCATGTAGTGTTTGAATGATTGCATATTCATTGTAAACGCAGAATGGATGCTTCATGGTAACTATATTGTATTCAAAATATGCGATTCTTCTTTGATAAAAGATAATTGCATTCGTTTACATAGAGCCTTGGTACTAACAGTTTTACTGAGCCACTTAATTACCCGCAAAGATTTTACCCACTATTTATGGTTTCACTGCAATTGTTTTACCTATACCACGACGTTATTTCGTGCATCCTTCATGTTTACATTGAAACTGATGATTAAAACAACGCAATATTTATTAATTATTATTTTGGTATCATACGTTTATTGTTACATCTAAATGATATACATCGTACAAACTTTTTCCACATAAATTCAATCTTTTCAACATAAATACTAAGATCAATTCGCTGATATCGTGAGTATATTGACACTTTTTACGCTGAACATTTGAATACAATTTCACCGCCAATTTAACCTTGTAATTACCATTGACAATGAAAGAAATACTTGCCGTTGATTAATTGTTAGAAAGCTGTTTAAGAAGTATTTTCAACCGAAAGACGTCGTAACTTAATTACATTGCAAATGTAATTAAGTTACGACTTGCAAATGTAATTAAAAACGTCGTGACCTTCTACCACATTTAAACCGATCTTCAAGTTTAATCGTATAACGCAATGGATTAAATGCGCTCGACAGTGAAAAAAAAAAACAAACAAACAAACAAATCTTCAGATCTTTTTGCCAAAGAAAACCACAATAAACTCGTCTGGAACGTCGTCTTTCCATTAGCCTTATACGTCTAGACAGCATATACGTAAGATCGCGGCCTGCTAAGGTGTAGGCACAAGAGCGCCTTGTTATCGTTACCATTACCGCAGCCGAGCTTCGACGCCTTTGCACGTGTGTATACGAGATGCATCTATACAAGCAGCTTCTGCTTCTGCACATGCATATTCGAGCAGTGGTTGCAAGGTCGGTCGCTTCACTCCCTGTCTCCCTTTAGCCCGTGGTATGCGGTACAGACACAAAGCGGAGCCTCTATTTCTCCTGCAGGCGAGCGGTAGCTGCAGCAGCCCTTCGACACTTGACGACTCCCTGGAAGATTTAGAGACGCTGCTTCTGCTGCTGCTGCCTCTGGGCCGCGATCGTCCTTCCTTTTCTTCCTTTTTGCTCGCGTCTTTGAAGTTCGTATTACCGGTGCGCCAAAGCTGCTGCGTATATATAAAGGCAAAGACAAAGCCCGATCCCTCTCTCTCTCTCTCTCTTTCTCTCGCTCTATACCTCTGCCCACTTTCTTTTTTTATTGCTCTCCTTTCGCGCGCCCTCGCCTCTCTCTCTCTCGCTTGTGTGTGTGTGTGTCGTGAACGAACAGGTCGACAGCGAACTATGCGTAACCGGAGAGCCTTTCGATATA
>UELU01142866.1:60634-87610 GCA_900490025.1 Megastigmus dorsalis | reverse complement strand
ATATTATCCGAGTCTCATTAACTAAGTACACGCGAGTCGTCGGACAACAATGCATTTCCCCATTTTATTTTGTTTTTTAATATATCCTAGGCAATAACACCGATTAAAAATGAAATTATTGCAATCCGTTTTTGCAGTTCTTTTTGATTAAAAGAGAGTATTTTCTATAGTTTGCATTTGGTTTATAAGTTTACCAAAGTGAAGTAAACAATTTTTCATTTGATACCACGCTTGAGCGCTGATCTAGATGGTAACGGTTTAGGGATCAGCAGCATTGTGCAACGGAAATTCTTCTTTCGGTGTCGGTCAAAAATTCCGTAAGAAGAGATAAAAACATCCGAAGGAGTTCTGTTACATATAGACCATAGCGCTCTCGACATTCGAAAATAGTTCACCTAAAAGACGAAACTGTACAAAGCGGTTTTATACTAAAAAAAATTCAAATAAAGTATTAATCATACACTTTTACAAATTCAACACCAGACATCATTGATCCATTTATTATCACAAATGGCATTCCAATTAAAACCAATCTGATTTTTAACAAAAAAAAAAAGGAAAAGCTCAATCAACATTTCTCATTACCATGTTAACTAACGTCCATCTATAAAAATGACACGGGGACTCGATCGAACGATAGTATATACCGAGACGACGGTGGAATTACACTAGCTCGGCGTTCGACATACATATCATTAGCCCGAAGGGAAAAGTTCCTCGGGACCTCGGTTAAAACGAAAAAAAAAAAAAAGAAGTTATAATGTCAAGCGGAGATAGGTATCTACAGTGCATATATAGGTATATCGAGTGAGCGAGTACTCTTGTATGTGCAGCTCGGCGTATTTGCAAAAAGGGAGGAAGGAAGGAAAGGCACGAAGAAACGAGCTCGCGGTCCCCTTTTGTGATGCATGTGCTCTCTACTATACCTCTTCTTATATGCCGGGAGCTGACCTGACGTATGCAAATATCGCCTTTCAACGACTCTCGTTGTTTCGATGCTTCACTCCGCGTGCCTCGCATCGCTTCTCTCTACTCTTTCTCCGCGTGTATCTCTCTCTTTCTCTCTGCATATATGTATACAGTTTTTTATGTGTACAGGTGAGCGCGAGATTCCTTTATTAAACTCGATACGACGAATATATTGTGTTTGCACTGGAATTTCCGCTGATATCTCTTTTTTTTTTTAAGATGCCAAGAATAGACTTTTTCCTGGCTTCTTTGAATTATATCGCAGCTTCTTTTAGACACTTTGACGGGCACTTTGAATGATAAAGGATCGCAGGCTGCAGGATGAATTAAATTTGCAATTTTAAAATAGAAATCAACTATATTTATCATTTAATGGGGAAATGGGAGTGCCGAGTGTCTTCTTCAACATGATACATCAATTCAATTACACAATATCTTCTTCATGATGCTTAACTTAATTACAAAATACACACCGCACTAGAATTTGCATGTTTAAAAATCATAAATTAGAATAACGCGAAGACCCGATGATGAGGCCAAATATCGCAGTGAATTTTAAAGTCTTGAGTTCTACTTTATAAATGTAACTCAAGACAGGTTCTGAAATTTTATATAGCTAGCGCCATACCCATGCCGGTGCGTATAGCATGAAATACGATACAGGTGCGTACAATCTGAAATACGATGATGGAGGCATGAGAATTCGCGTAAAAAAGGATCTGCATTCAAAATTTATTCTCTACGCCTCTCAACTTTTACGCCTTAATACTACAAGCTGTCTAGATCAATAAATTGTAATCCGATTACAACGATCATTTAAAAAACATTGCAATATAACAACAATGAGATGTAGTTTCATTATTGCATCACATTTACACATTTTGAAAGTATAAACGACTCCTGCAAAAGTATCTGATAGGAGATAAAAAATCGTCGATGAAATAATAATTAATTTCTATATGAATAACTAAATTCGGTGTAAGACTCGTTCAAATCTATCTGCTTCTCGCAATTTACAGTGGCGTCAAACTCACCTCATCGTAAACGGGTACACCGATGCAGATATGTATATGTATATACAACAATATATTCTATCTATGTCAATATATTCTAAAACGTTTCCGTACCTTGCGGGAATGTTGTCTAGCATATTATGTAGATTCGAGAGGGTGTATTTAGACCTGTCAATTATCTTGTATTTGTACCAGGAACACGTAGATAAGACGGAGTCAATGATTTACTTGCATCTTCGTGTTAACGCCTTGAAAACTCGGAGTAATGGTTCGTTGACTATATAGTGGGACTTGGTGTAACTGTACCACTGATAAGGGCGTTGAATGTGTTGGGTAGAAGTAGTTTTGTGGAAATAATTTATTTTAAATGAATAAAGTGTAAAATTTAGGTTGAGAAGATTATTTGGAGACAAATAAAGAATTCGCAATGGCCATTATTTTATTTCTATAAGGTACTACTTGTGCTATAAATACGAATTCTTGAAAAACAGGAAAATTCTATTTTTAGTTAATGCTTGCAGATTCTTTTCGTGTTTATGGTCTTAATGTGATTTTTTGATACATAAATAAGCCTTCAAAAGTGCACTATCATGAAACGTTATTCGGTGTTTTCAACCGTACTGTGATTAAGTACAATTTTAATTATTTTGTTTCAAAATAACTTTTTTAAATAAAATGAAGAAGCTTTGACTTTAACATTACAATTTAAATTATAAAAACATGAATCACTAATATTTATTTTCATCCATCGTGATTCAGCTTAATAGCAGTTTATTTATTCTCTTTATTCACAAAAACATTATATACTTTTAAAATATATTATTTTTAAATTGTATTATTGTTTGAACATATGCCGACTGTTTACAGAAATAAGTTCTGTGTGATGAAAAATGCTTTTAGTTAACGACGAAAAATTTTGCAAATTGAAAAAACAATGAATAAAAGTCGTGTATCACATGAAAAGTAAAATTCACATCAAGATCACGCATATGTTATAAATCCTCTATTCATATTTTTTTATATATGAATGAATATCTCAATTAAATTTCCATAAATATTCTTTTTAACTAGCGCGACGTCCAGAGCTAAACTTTTCATATTTTCAAAGCAAACGAAAAATCTCCATTTTCATCGCAATAAAATCAATGCATTATTTACTTTTAATCTCTCTGTATTCGAGCAAATCTCTCGTACGCGATTTCGATACAAAAATTTAATAAAACTCTTCGACTCCAAATCAACGTCCCTCTTCGAAAAGAAAAACGAAAGCTACGATCAACACGGCTGTACGAGCGCGAAACAAAAAGGGCAGAAGAATCATCGTTTTTTACTTAAGCGCGTCCTTTAAAAAGCGATGAAGCGTCGAAGAAAGCTCGTTGCAAGACACACTCGCGAGAATGAAATGGCGCGCATTTCCCTCGACTTCCTCTCCCTTTATCTTCGACCAGCAAAAGCTATTCCCGGGGAGCAGTGACTGCCGCACGCGCGCGCCCTCGCGTATAAGAGAATGACAAGCTGGTCGAATAAAGGATCTCTCTCCATTTCGACGCGGAGAGCTAACCTATCTCGCTCGTCCTATCGTCTAGACACTCCTTAAGGGCGTGCGAGCCGAGATTCCTGCTGCTCCCTTTACCCCCAGGACGTAGCGTTTCTCCACTCGATCGTTGATTATGCGCAATGTAAATTGAGCGCGATTTCTTTTTCCTTCTCGCTCTCTCTGCGTCACTCTAAAGAAAGGGTGGGAGACATGTTTATCTGAAAATTTTTTTTTATCTGTGTTCGAATGCGATAAGATGATGGTGGTGCAGTCGATAAATTTCAGGTGATAATAGACGTTACGTATTTCTTTTTGCGCTCGCCTCGTCATTGGATTAGGTATCTATTATAGTTTGCGCAGTCGCTAGTCTTCGGGTACGTAAATTTTATTGCTATCGAAGCTCTAATGTTCCTTGAAATTAGTCTCGTTTGTCTTCGTTCTTTACAGACTATTAATGCCAAAGCAAACGATTTAAATGCCACCGGCTCGTTCCAGTTTTCCTGTACATCTTTCACATTGACATATTACGATTAAGCCTAATGTACATTTTGTAAAATTGACAAACGATCGCAGAGGCTTATAAAATTAAATTATGGAAAAGTAGATAATTCCTAGACATTTAAGTATTGAATCATTTTCTACGTCACATTCGAAACGTTGTTAAATGCCATTTCTATAGTGTCGGATCATTTGATTTTGAGCGCAGCATTATACTTGCAAAACTGTTAAATTAAATGGGACGTAAGTTATGGCCAGGAATAATAAAATGGGCTCGCTCGGGATACATGAAAATACCTTGTTGATCTTTTAAGCTTTGAGTATAAAAAGGATCCTCTTCGCCTTCTATAAAATTGTTTCTCGTACCTTTTAAAAAGCTTTTTAAAGGGACATCGTCTTAATCTATTTCAGGGCAATATTACACCAATAACATTTTTTATCGTTCATAAATATGGTTATTATAAACTAATAAAATCCAATATAAATCTATTACAGCTCATATTACAGCAGTTAAAGTGTCTTATAAGATTCTAAATAGATCTTCTCATTGCATTAATATTCATTAAAATGAATAAATACTTTTAAACTTATTAGTTTTCGACACCGTATAATTTTTCAATATTTTTTACGAATGACCATTGCTCCTTTTGCTAACTGAAATTCTAGATCGCTAATTTTTGTTTTACAGAATAAGCTGATACTTAGTACGTAAAGAAACCAGTGATTATAATATTTATTTGGTAATATGCCCTTCAAACAAGGTAGAGAATAATAAAGTAGAAAATTTTTCCATTCGCTGGCTTTGTATTTACTATCAACAAAACTTTGGGACGTTCTGGTGATTTCGCAGGGTGATTTTATGACAAGAAGTCTATTCTTAAATACATCGGATTGCAAACCTGTGTACCATATTTCATTACTGTTCTTGCTGTTAAACCATTCCGTACTAAATAATTTTGTGACTCCTAATAAGAAAATCTACACGATCTCGTACACAAAGTCATGCACGAAATCATATACATAATTATATACGTAATCCTGCACGAATTGCTGTACGGTTTCTTGCACGAATTTCTATACGTTTTCTTACAGGATCTTTTGATACGGGTTACGACAGATACATAAAATTATGAATGAAAACATATTTACCCAGGATAAACTGCATTGTTAGCCACCTTATCTCGATTTCCTATTCAATATTACGTCATAATCCAAGCAAATCTGGTCGCAGCTATGCATGCAAACCATAATCGTTTAGCTGCTTCTACATTCGAGCGTCGCTCGCGACATTGTTTGCCATACACTTGGAAAAAGTTTCATCCTTCGCTTCATCGTCGAAACATCGTTATTGGCTACATGGTATAACATTGCACGAAGTCTTCAAAAATTGATTTAAATGATAAAGAATATATATGCACTGAGAAAAAATGTCTTGTATTAAATGATCGGTTCATTTACAGTACAATTAATAAATATCTCTTATATTAAATACGAATACGTTTGTCATGAAGCTCTAGTTCTTAATTATTAACGTACGTTTCTTAACTATTTAGTTCTTAACTGTTCAGACACGGCGCATTTGATAGAAGTTACCCGTACAAGTGTTAACAGTAAATGAATATTCAATTCGCCATATTCAAATCCACATTCATTAACATTTATTCCACAGTCATTTAATGCAAGACATTTTTCTTCTCAGTGTGTAAAAAAAGAACACAAGTTCTCTTCACGATTGCAGGGAAAAACTTTCGTATAAAAATCTCTCGCTACATTGTATTTTTGCTAAATTAGACTTTATAATCAAATAAAAACTTTGCTATTCGCAATTAAAAAAAAGACAACTTTAAAAATTTTAATATTGATCTAATTAAATAGGTGCAAGAAGAAAAAATGTATGGAATTATCTTGAGCCTCAAAGCTAAACGCGTGAGTTCAAATTTTTCTAGCGCGTTATGATGAAATCCGCTTTCAAAAAGCTCCCCAAAGCAGTACCGGTGGCCTGTTGAATAATTTAGATAACTTTGCAGCGCGCGGCCTGGGGTTTATTGGGTTGACGTAGCTAAACGAGCGAGTCACGCCGCGTACGAGAGAGAGTGAGAGAGAGAGAGAGAGAGAGAGAGAGAGAAAGACTAACCCGAATGGATTATTTAATCGCCATAATCTAGATTTATGCAGATCAAGAGGCGAGGAACGCGTTACAGTTGTTGTGTAGCCACTGTATAAACATTAATCTTGCCGATAATTGAGATCCGTTGACACCACTTTTTCATCCCGTGCTCGCGACCAATTGCTGCGATAATCACACACAGAATTTATTGGACGTTGTTTGTCATATGTACGCAGGATGTGTGCGAGCGGAAAATTATGTTTTCATAATCCTAACGTTTTAGATCTCCGGAGATTATCTAGTGTGACTTGATTAGGAATTCACTTTGCATAATTCGATGATAAACGTCTATTTTTAGCTGGTTGATGAAATGGCAAAAGACTTTGGCAATTAATTTACATATTCATTAAACGTAAAATTGATTTGATGCGTTGGTCTTAAATTTCATTGCAGGCATTAATTATTTTACGTCGCATGAAAATCAGTATTGCTGTTGCAGATGAAGGAAACAATTTTATTATAGGTATGCTATTGGAAGGCAAGGATTGCAAACTTGTTATGGGTATTGGAATAGTTCGCCCATAGTCAAATGAATAATGAAATTCCAGAATTTTGTAACCTCGTGTGCTTCGCATCCAAGCCATGCAAATCACAAAATGTAATAATTGAAAAGGGCTTTTTTTCCCCAAATATCCAGCCCCTCGTGTTTTGTTAGCGAGCGCGAATAATAGCATTGCAGAGAAACTACGAATTCCAATAATCCCCGTTACGAACTTTTACTGGCTTGATCTGCAATAAAAATCAACCCGTATTTGCATTAAAAAAACAGTCGGTCGGCAGACGAAACCAGAAAAAAACTAACGAATTCATTTTTGCGAACTACACAAATCCGCGCGGCGAAAAAAGATTCAGCGAAATTTTCGGCGTTCGGTGCACAAAATTGCGCACCGCACCAATCAATTCACTCGCGAAATATTCAACGAAGCAGTTTTCACCATTTCCGCGATAAATATCTCTCAGGCAAGCGGCTAAAAATATATATATGTATATAGTTCGCAGATATAGCAAACCTAGTTATGTAAAATACTTCAATCGATCAGTTACTATATATCTCGACAGTTTCGCTCTCTTTTTTTGCGCCAGTCGCCTAAAAATATGTATATACAAATAATGTGTAATATGTGTGTGTGTGTGTGTATAATGTAGTACCGCCGCAGTGGAAAATGTAACATTTTCGTCAGCCCTTACGAGGAGTAGCGAATCCTACCGTATGACTGATTCGACATCGCGGTATATAGGCGATTGACTCTGAAGTTTGCACGTATATAATATTTATAGGGGAAGAGGAGGAGGACGGAAGAAGCCGAGAACGAGTCGCTGTTGTTGTTGATGTCGAACTCTGTGCTCTGGTTTCTTTTTATTCGACATGCGCGGAAATGTTATTTTGTCGGATATTATAGGGGCCGTTGCGTCGCGTTGCCGTAGAGAAAATCGAATGTGAGTGATTCCGCGGGGGGTTTTTTATTGTGACGAAAGTGACTGTGCGTCTTGAAGTGCAAAATGTGGCTGCTCATTTTAATTGAATCTGAATTTATTGGCTGTGTACTCGTGATGCTCGTTTGGGTCATAAAGGATCTATGACCCATTTTCTGATTTCAAGCCAACCAAGATTTTTTATATATTTGGATTAAACTGACCTTATCTTGGGCCCCAGGACCCATTGGCACAAACAACACATGTGTACCTCTTATTTTTAGTCAAAAGGTGTAGCTATAAATTACAGCCAAATTGTCACCTAGATCTTGTGGATTTTTTCTTGTAAATTTTATAATTGCTCATGATTACAAATTCAAAACTTGTACTCTTTCATTTAAAGACATGTAAATCAGTATTTTATTGATAAGCTATTTTGCATGTTATTAAAACTCGGTGAAATAAAACAGCCATTACATTTTATAATTATGACCATATATTACTTGTAATAAAAAGAGCATTCCAAAGAATATACATGGAAATGAATATCACGTCAAAACCGTAAATCGAATCTTCATAAAATCGATGCATAAATGTAGTACTTGTAAAACTTTTTGAACGTAAAATGACTCATTTCACGTTAAAGAATATAAAACAGCCAAGATATTATACTTAACTATATAATACTCTCATGAATATTAATTTACATATCTGTAAATTATGAAAAACAACGGTACAATAATTAAAGGTAAAAACGATCCTTCCGAACCAATAAAATGCACTTTTATTTATATAGCCGACGTTTCGGGCATTTCTTTATTATACTTTCCTCTTCAAAGCCAAAAAGTATTATAGGTATAATATATTTCACAAATTTTAACATCGTGTCACAGTTTTTTAACTTCCAAGCTATTTTTATCCTTCTATAATCACAGTTCACTTTTTCAACAAGATTTGAATTCTCGCACAGGATTGAATTAAACAATAATCTGAAGCCATTTCATTGTCTACTATTATAACATTAGTAAAGTTAGAAACATTAAAAACATTAAATATATAACGTTTATACGATACTGCTGATATACAATTACCAAAATCCAGTTTGTATTCTATTTAAATTCATAATAGCTATAATAACATATTTTAATTTATGTTTCAGGTGAGTTTAATTATTCGTGGCCGTATATAGTCTTTATTACGTAAGTCTGAATCCATAATTTGTTCGAAATTAAATTATCCAGAGAAATTGTAATAAATTATACTTTGAATTAAATAATTCTGGAACATCTTTCTTTGTCTATTAGATTACAATAAGAAATTCGTCGTAATTTTCATTTCAAATCTTAACCCTGACCATATTTTTATTAATTTTAATTAAAAATCCATAAGATATACTAACAAAATTCACTATCTGTTGAATAAGGCCACTATAGATTTCGTTTAAGTAATTTTAGGAATAAAATATTCTTGCACCATATCAATAGATAAATTAATTTTTAGTAAGAATTGAAAAGCGTACTATAAAACTAAAAACATACTTGAACTGAGTAATTACAAACAATCGCTCAACTCGGTCTGATGTTTTTATTACTATATAGTTCAGCGCGCCAGAGTGTCAGTATCGAAGTGCGGCACATCGGGTGTTGGCCTATCGAAGTTCAACAATGTTTGACCTAATACAATTCCAAATTTCTTTCCGTGCATAAAGGAGTAAACTCGCGTAGTACTAGAATGGAACTACCGTCCGTTAAAAATAAGCAGATTTTGTCCTTGGCATTTAGTACATTTGGCTCTAACAAATGCTTCTTCCATTCGCAGTCGGAACTGCGTTTTGCGAGGGTAATCAGTCACTCAAGACCCAACCTTCCAAATGCATATCTCACATTCTCGTAACCACTTTCCACTTCCAACTAGAGGCTATTAAAATTCATTACCAATCCCCCTCTATACACATCTCGTCGACGGAATACCCATTCTCCTACTACAAGAAATTTCAAAGGACTATTCTAAAATTCCACCAAAGCATCGCAAATTGCCAGGGCGCAGAGTAACGCAATTTTACATCGAGAGCCGTACAATCATAGCTCAATTTTTGCCATAGGGACGTATACGGATCTCAGTCAAGCTCCGAAAATAGGCCATTAGAAGTCGTGAGCTTTTAGAGCTCCATACCGGTACTCGATCGTTCTCTCTCTATCTCTCTCTCTCTCGCTCTAGCCTAGACACAAGCGAGTGAGTCTGCGGTCGCTTTTGGAATGCAAATCCATCCGAGAACTCAACGAGGCGCGAAGCTCGCATCCCTCCCCCTTTCCCCCCCGGGAATGCAGATCGCTGAGTGATAAAGAACAACCAGCTATATACACCCCTACCTGCTACTGCTGCTGCTGGTGGTATTTTAATTTTTCACTGTGCTCACCTGAGTGTGCAATCAAATCGCATAATTTGATAGCCGGTGCGCTGTTGCTGCGGTGCACCTTTTTGTCTTGCTTTTGAGCCGAATTTTATGGTTTTTATCTTTGCCGAGGGCTGGAATTAGGGCTGCTTATGTTGAATTTTAATTACACCGAATAGGCTTTTTGTCCAATTCAAAAGGTATTTTATCTGGTTATTATTGATTTTTTATGAATCAATGTTTATGAAGTAGGGTATTGTAATTGTACGGCAGACAATTTTAGCAGTTATTAAAACAAGCAATTTTGTAATCACCAATGCTGATGGATAATATAAATTTTGGTTCGATGCACAAGTTAATTAAAACTTTAATTGATACTCACTAAAATAATGTATGCGGATGCATTTAAACGCATTCTCAAAATTCAAATTATATGCGGAGCTTTTGAATCGGCTACCTAATGGACTCAATATACAAAATCGCAGCCACATGCTGCCATTTTACAGAGGAACTACTTTAAAAATCATGCGTACTTTAACAATCGAAGAAGATCAACCTTCCACCCTCGCGAAGCTAACTTTCTCGCGTTAGGAACAGTTTCGTTTGTTCGCTGAATCAGTCGCTGACAAAAAGACCTGTGTACCCAAAAGACCGCCTCCTTCGACTCCTGCACATATGCGTAATAAAGTACGAGTGAATCATATCGTTGCGCGAATTCGACGACTAATCCCTTTGTACAGTTTATTTATTTCTTCCTTGTTCGAGCTCTTAAAAGGCCAGACTGCAGGGAGAGAGATCGAGATAGATCCTCTTAAGGCACTCTATATGTATATACGACTCGATGCAGACTCGAGCTACGCGTACAACTGCGTGCGCTTGAGCTTAGCCCAGGGAAATTGAGATTTACACAAGCTGCTCGCTATTTGCGCTCGAGTCTGTTATTCGTACAGAATGAGTGGTAGGACGTGAAGTTGAATTGATTCCTCTATTTCCAACCTCTTTCAACCCGCCGGTGCTTTCCGTTAAAGCTTTTTAAAGTATACGTCTACAAAGGCACCGTGACTTTCAGGTGAGGCGGGATAAAATTCATCGTTTAATTAAACCAGTACTTGGACTTCTCGTAGTCTTTATTCGCTCTCTCTCTCTCTCTCTCTCTCTCTCTCTCTCTCTTTGCCTTGATGATAGTGTCTCGATTGAATTTTCAATTAGACTCTGGTGTGCACTATACCCCCAATGCCGTCGATGCTGATGCGCACTCGGTGAGGTTTGAACGAGAATTTCACGTTATTGCTTGGGAAAAGTTTTCTTTTCGCCGATCGATTTGAGAACTCGTGATGGACGTATCTGGCGAGGAATCGGTCTATTTGAAGATTTAATAAAACGATAGTTCTCTCACTATTTTTTTATGTTCTCGATATAGGCATTTAAATATAAGACGGGAATTTAATTAAATATAATAATAATGTGAGAAATTGTTATTTTCCAAGCAGACACGATTAATTAATACTGTAAAATATTACGTTTAAATACTTTGATGGAATATCGTTGAATAGAAAGTAATAAAGTTTTAATTATTTCTGCAGCATCCCGAGAATTTTCTTAATATTGTTATCGTCTACGCCATTCAGCTAACAGATTTTCTTAACAGATCATCGCACCTAATTGCTTTTTCCCGATTCCGTTTATTAACGATTTCAAATATTATTTTAAATTATTCTCGTCTACATTTGACCTATGGAAGTGTCCAACAAAAGATAGTCAGCGGGTGCGCGTGGCGCATTTTTCGCGTACAACTGCTTCTCGACAGTTTTGTTATTAATGAAATAAGCTTTAAAATGTGACAAACATCCGATAGATCGATTTTTATATCTAATAATATTTATTATCTTTTGGAAAATTAAAACAATGATTAGAAACATCAAAAACAATAGCAAAACACAATCGTCTCATTGTGTCAAACTATTGGCAGATAATAAAAGACTTGAACTAGAATCGTTTTCAGTATTAGAAGCATTCGAATTGTACCCACCCATTTATACTTAATAACGAACAAAAAAAAAAACAAGAAACAAGATTAAAAAGAATAGAAATAATGTGAAACGACTTATTCAATCTAACTCATCCAACAGTAAGAAAATCAGAGAAACAAAAATAATGAAAAGTATCTGATAAAAAAAGATGGATTTTAAACAAACAAATTTGTTTTGATTAAACTATAAATATAAATATGGATCATAATACATGTATAAAAGTAAGCCCAGGTGTATCGCGGATAGTGCATATGACATGGCTCGGCCACTTGGGGGCCACTCGGGAACCCTTCACTTCTCCAACCTGAAATTTTAGTCACTTGTAGCTTAAGAACTGTACTTTCGAATAAAAAAGTTATTTTGAACAAAAATGTAGTTTCTTAGAAATATTGCTTCAAGCACTTGACACAATTTATAGACCTTAAAAATGCATTTGGAGGAGAAATAGCTACTCTATCAGAAAGAGCGAGAAAAAAATCTATCGATCCTGTGATCCTGTATGTGTCCTTTGTTTTTTTCTGGGATTCTTACCGTTAGTTATGATTATTTAAATTGGACAAAAACAAATACCGTCACGGATAGGGTAATCGAGCAGGACCCAGTTATTAATTATTTTATCAATACTTTTTTTCTTTATTAGCATCATTTTAACTTCCTATTCCAAGTCACTGATTATTATGATTTACTTGACTCATAATCTACGATCTAATTTGTATTTGTTGCTTTTTGAAACTTTTTATTCTATTGTTAAATTACATTGTTAAATTATTAAAAATATTACTCTCATAAATCTAAATGGTATTATGATTAAAAACTGCTCCCTAACCTATTTTTTATAAAACAATTATCTTGAATTTATTATTATATGATTATTAATTTTTATTGCATTTAATGAACAAAATAATGAAGTAATAATGTAATATTAAAACTGATATTTTATTTGTACCTTGACGTAAACATGGGATATGTCAATACTCTTAAGTGATTAAAAACTGGATTCGTGATGGGCTAATTAATATGGATATAAAATATTTTACCTCGAAATCTTATTAATGTAGTTACTAATTTAAATATTTCCTCACACAAAACTTTGGTCTAAGTGCAATAAATCGTTAGATATAACTTGAGCTGAATACATGAATGAGAAGTATTTGCCATCATAGTTTGTACAAAATGAAAGAGAAAAACTTGCTGGTGACACTGAAGTTATACAACGTCATATGCAATGTACTTATTAGCTTTAGGTTAATTAAGTTTTTGATTGGATTATTCAACTACTTTGTTTAGAGTGACTTTAGTTAGCGCAAATTTGAGCAAAAACATTTCTGCTACTTCTAGGACCCTATTACGTAAGTTTTGCGTAATGCACATTTCAAAATTTAAACAATATTTTATTCCAAATGCATATTATATTTATTTTCCAATATTTATATGGAAGTGCATTTTAAAAACAAAATTATTTACTAGCCCAGTCATAAAAATGACAATCGATACACAGCAGACACACTCGTCGGTGCAATGCGTTAATCTTCTAAAGCAAGTTTTATCTTTAAAATAATGGGCTTATTTGGGTTGACATTAAGAGAAGGTTTTCTCTCCTACATCTTTAGCACCAGAAGCAATAGCAACTCCAGGCAAAACGTCTTGCAATTCCAACTAAGTGCAATTCTCGTCTCGTGCTTTTCATTGTACAAGGCTATACAACGTAATTCACAACTTTTCATCTTCGCGCATCTTTTACAACCCGAGTAGCTCTTTTCCCAAGGAGACTGGTGCGCCTCGTCTTTTATGACGAATTTCATAGCCGCCCGCTCGCAATTTAATTATTCATGCTGCGCGCACTGTAATATCTGCGAAGGACTGTCGGATTAGTCGAACAATTCATGGGAAATTCTTCGCCGTTGAGAGAAATTGATACATGTTTCGTGGCGCAGGTGCAGCTGCGAAACTTCGCTGCGTACATCGATAATAGTATACTCGTATGGTAATTCTTCGCGCTCAAGTTACGACGGATAGAAAAGTTAAACCGTATGCTTCGTAAATGCAGTATAGACGAATGCAAAAGTAATTTTACATTGTTAGGTTATCAACTAAAGATTGACTATAGTTTTTATTGCATCAATTCAATTTAGGAGAAAGTAATTTTGAAAAAATTTGATTATTTGCATTCTTCTCACTTCAGAATGTAGATAAACGAGTATACGAGAAATGCCTTCATTTTATGACTTCTTTCCTTGGCCTGCCGATCGGGTATCGATGCCTACGGCGAGAAAAGACGGGGCCGGGGCCACGCGCAAAGGAATCCTAGTGGGTGCTGACCCATAGCAATTTTTATCAGATATCCACTACTAAGGTCAAAGTCTATGACTCGGAATTCCGCTCAATTGTTCACTATTATAGTCGAAGCTAATAAAAGAATACTCTTTTAAGTTCTAATATTGTTTAAATTGTTCATTCTAAACTTATTCTTATCCTCGATTATTTTCTTAATGATTAGCGAATGAAACTATGAAAATGTCGACGATGGCAGTAGGAATTAGATTCCTGCATTTTATAAAAGAATTTAAATCTAAAGAACTAAAAAGTTAGTACGGATAATCGAAGCTTTGAAAGTTGAAATCAGTTTTCCAAGTACAATTTCCTTTTTGAACGTATCGATAACGACATTACTTTTAGGTGCGAGTAATCCTTGGGCCAATCTCAACCAATCACTTCACCCAAGAAAAGCGCGAAACTCTATATCCACTACCTTTTCACATGCGCATTACCTTTCCTCGATTTTCAATCGCACTTAAACGCTCGTCGACAAGTCCAATGCCATAATTCTATCGTACTCGAAACCCTTTTTAACCATTTTCTACCGATACCAAGACACATCCAAAGGCCTGTTATTTCCCCATCATAAGTACAGCGAGCGCACCGAGCATGACAAAAAAAAGCCTTTGCGGGATCAAAGACGAGCCGGATCCGAAATTCGATCCGTGTCTCTGTCTCGGTGGTGAAAAAAATTTTTTCGCACGCACTATATTTTTCCCCAAAGTCACGAGGTCTCCTCCCTCCCTCTGGCACTGCATAAAGCCGCGCGTGCGTGGTTGTGCCGTCGCGCGTTCCCTCCTGGACGCTCGTAGTGGTGGTGGTGGTGGTGGTACTGGTCCCCGACAAAACGTCCAATCAATACAGCTTCCCTCCGCGTCCCTCTCCCTCCTCCTGCTCCTCCTCCCGTCGCCGTCGCCTCGTCGTCTGCTACGCCCGAATCGCTCTATATAACGCGAGGCTGGTTCCTCTCTCTCTCTCTTTTTCCTCTGCGCGTCTCGTTTTATTCGCTTCGGTTTTTTTTTTCGTCCCTTTTTGCCCACCCTTCACATTTATTTTGGATCCGAAACTTTTTTTTTTTTATTCTTTTGGGAGTGGTTTTCGAGTATCTTATGTCGTGTGGCTGCCGAACTTTGGATCATTTATCCTACGCTTCCTCTTCGCTCTTTCGGGGTTTTCGATAGTGTTGTAATTCTTTTCTTTCCCTATGGCTTTTGCATTTTCACGTGTATTTTCCAGCTTGCTCGAAGTATCTTAACTTTCTAATTTTCGCGCTCTCAGACAGCTAGCCATCTTTCTTACTGGACCTGCGAAATGGTTTCCTTTAGCATTCTATTTTTCATTTACTTCCCCCCTCACTTTCTCTCTCTCTCTCTCTCTCTCTTTCTCTCTTTGTTAGCGATTCTATTATCTCGACGGTCTCTCAACTTTATAATATAACTCGGCTATTCCGGGCTCTGCAGACTCGCATTTTCACTGTATACATTTACCCATGGAGCGCCACTGATCCGTCTCGACTCCAATCCGTGAGTCCAGATTATCATCTGCATAATTTCAAATAAATATACATTTTCGCTAATACACTCTAATTTCTTTTTTCTTCCCAGGAAACTCGTTCTAATTTATTTCCTTGATTACGGCTTCATTCGTCTCTATTTCATCACTTTGTGTATATAGTTATCTTGTTAACTCTGATTAGCTTCTTACCATCCAGTCTTTCCATATTTTCTCCCCTTTTTTTTCTCCCCTATACGCGTCGTGCCACATTTGCGTTTCATCTCTATCACTCATACACATACATGCCTCTTCACACGAACGGGTGCACATGCACACACGTCCCCACAAACGCATACAGCGAACGAAGAGAGAGAGAGAGATAGAGAGAGAGAGAGAGGGAGAGTGGGAGAGAGCGTGGGGTAAAAGGTCGATGAATTTCCCATCGACTCTTTACTTTTTCATGCTTCTCTCGAGCTTCTAACGTGGAGCAATTGCCTCCGCGGCGTAATGCAATTTTCTGTTTTTTTTTCTCCACTCCGCGGCTTTCGAGTGCTACACCCCCTGGCTTTTATTTTGCCCGCAATTAAAAAAAATATACGCAGCGTGTACCTTTGCAAGTACAGTCTGTCAATGGCTTTATTGCTTCAATGCAAATACGTTTTTCTACTCTCGAGCAGAGTCTACGTGTGTATCTTTGAGGCAGACTCTCTCTCTCTCTCTCTCTCTCTCTCTCTCTCTCTCTCTATGTGTGCGGGTGGATGCGAAGCAGCGTAGATGTGAGTGCATTGGTCGTCAAGCAGGTGGAAGAAAATAAAATGAAACGATTACGAGACCGGCGCGCAAAAGCTTCAAGTAACCATGAAGTTTATGCCCAGATCCTGAAAACTCCGGATATATTTCCAACCGAGAGGTAATTTTCCTCGGAGGTGAACGAAATCAAACGGTATAATGTGTTTTCGAATGAATTAAGAAAATACTATTAGGAAAATTTAAATTGTAGAGTGGAAAATCGTGGAACTGGGTCGAGTTGTTGTTGAAAATAATTGAACTATTATGGCGCACTATTTGAAAATGTACGCTTGAATATTCCAGTAATTTCAAACACTGCGCAGATTATTTTCCGTATATAAGAGCTTTCGGGTTGTAACGAACTCATCATCGGAATCGATGTAATCGCATTATATTCAATTAGGAATACCTATTTTTAGAGGATGTGGAAAATTATCGTATTATTTATCGTCGTTTCACTCAATTGACTACATACCATTATAATGTGTTCCAGTCGATATTGCGCAGAACAAAGTACGCTGTTATATTTGACAAAATTGGTATAATAATATAAAGCTTATTATATGTAGAATTGTATCAAACTGTTAGAAATTTTAAGCCGAGCTTTCATAAAATTTCAATAAGTACCTTCCCAATGCATTATGCTTCCATATATTCAGCTTATACCAATTATGGATAGTTTATGTTATTTAATAGATATAGAAAGGATTTCATGGATAAAGATAGGAATGAGCTTATCGCATTAGACTATAGAGTTTTCGGAAGTAAAATGTGGCAATTTTGTAATCCGTATAGTTTGTGAACGGATAAATCAGATTTTGATGAAAAACTGCTGACGTTGAAATAGCTTTTTACGGTCAGTTTTTATTACATGCCAAAATTTTATTTATAATTCAAATTTTTTAAAATAGAAATATAGTATATAAATAGTTTTTCGTAAATTTCTTATAGCTGTTTATTTTTAGTAAATATTTTGTCAAAAAATAATACTTTAAAAAATTTGCATTATTTCATTTTAAAAACTATTAAAATTGTCGCGACACCATAAGCGAATAGTGCCATTGTAAAGGCACACAAATTCAAACCCAGAATTTTAAAAAGCACTTACTCACTGTATGGACGATAAGAGCGAGCAAAACCACTTTAAGTTCCACCAAGAGATAAATTTTTATTCTACCGGATATTATAGATATTCCTTTTCACTCCACGTAAAAATACTATTTATCTGGGACATTACTTCGAATTAAAGTGTAAGATTGCGTCAGTATTGTAAGCTTTACTCAAGCTGTTTAAAGCACTTAATTAATTAGGATTAAATAGTCGCTTTAATAAAAAACTATAAGCCGGTCCATTAGATTAAAAACGAATTTAACACTTTAACTTTCTTACTTTATGCTTGCGCTATTAGTTCATATTAAGTTGAAATTTGAAAAATAATGCCAGTATAAATTTTCTCGAACTTAGCCCCAACTCTTGTCCTTGTATAAACACGAAGATTGCGCTCTGTCACGCTAGAGGGGAGACATCGTACTTTCGGAATATATGCAAAATTTTCGTGGGTCTTGAATATCGAATTCCGGAATACCGGAATGAGAAAGTTTAACTTTCTAAAGCAAACCAAAGCAGACTCTTAATAATGTAGATCGCTCACATTTCAATTCAAAATCCTAGAATACGTACGTACAACTTTACGTTACTGTGTGTACATTCGAGTCGTTTATACTGTATATATGTTGCCCGCGTAACGTTCAGTCTTATCCAAATTTCACCGTATATACTTTTCTTTACTACGTTATAAAGAAAAGCCACTTCTTCCCCACGCAAGCTTGTATCCTTGAAGATGGCTGTATATTAAAAACTCCTAAAGAAAAGCTATTACAAACAACTGCAACAATATGAAGAATTTAAGTTATATTGCGCAGAAAGAAATTCTTGCGCAATGTACTAAAATATATAATGGGGAGCGATAAGCAGGAGAATTTCTTACTTAACCTCCTCGCTATTATCTCGTATAGCCGCGACATCATTACGGCGACATTTGAAAAACTATTAACGCGGCAATTGGCGTCGTGGCGATATCGAAAGCTAATAAAGAAGGAAGCTATTGCGAAAACATTTGCACACTTTACACCGTATAGGAGCGGGCGCAGTTATAAAATTCCAATTTAGCTGAACGATATCGCGCGGGGGCTTCTAGCCGCCCAGCAATACATATACATTTAGCACGCGAATATACGAGCTGCGCCGCAGCATCAAGGGAGTTTTGCGTGCACACACACCATACTATCCCCGTCGATTTGACAGTATTGCGAAACAATGTTGCTTCCATAAACTCCCGCTCTCTCGGCATGGTTTTTCCAAAAACAGCTGGTTACGCATAAACGAGGAACGAGCGCGTGGACCTCGCCGATGAAAAGCACCGTGCAGCAGTGTAACGTTCTCACGGGGGACGATCGGTAGACTATAGAAACTCGAATGACACCAATACACACCTACGAATATCATTATTTCCGGCCGGTCGGACGTACAGAGACGGCCACTTGGCTTTTGCCAATAATAGGACCGCTGCGGTATACATCCTCGCGCCTCTGTGTCGCGCTTCGAGGCTGCCACCGCCGCCACCGTTGCTGCTGCTGCTCGGAATCGATCGGTGCGTGCGGTGCGCTGCTGCTGCCGTTGTCGTGCAGTCTGCACATACTGTGCGCCTCTCCTCCCCCCGTATTTACGCTACCTTTTATGGGGATGGAAATTCGCACGTGATTGCTTCGTTATCCTTCTTAACGAGAATCTATTAGGTGAACAAATTAATGCGCTGCCTTTGTTTTGCTTACCTCCCAAATCTATTTGGATATGTAGACGGATTCCTTAGTATTTATTTTCTTTATTTTTCGCATGCCCATTATGTAGATTTTTTCTAATGATGATAATTTTGACGACATTGGCCATCGGTTCAATTGCTATATTGTCATCGTGGAGCGCTAGAAGTTGCCAAATTCGTTACCGAGAAAGGAGATTATTTCGCTCCGATTCAAATGATGACCTTCTTGGTGACGTGAAATTCTTGGTAACAATATATAGATATACTCAGAGCAGTTCCTTCGGAATCAGGTTAATCATAATAAGCTCCTCTCTTCGTGCTCTCACAACATGTGGGACGTAATCATGCTCATACCCTAGTGTGCTATTTTTCAATTTGGTTGCGAACTTCATCTTCGTAATCATGTGTTATTATAATGAAATTACTCATAATGATTTCATATCTAATATTATTTCCAGTTGACATTTATTTTCTACTCTTATAACAACTACTTGGTTCTATTTTCACCGAGAAGAATTTCAGATGTCCTGATATCGAATACAACTAATGATCTTTTTTTTTAATACTCGAATAACTAACGTTCAAAAATTAAAAAAAAAAGATGAATAGAACCAAAAATTAACCAAAACCATTAAGTTAATTTGCAAAACAGTGCGAGTTGTCAATAATACAATGAAATTGAAATTTTGATTTGGTTTCCGCCACGAATGGAAAGGAGGCTTTAACGAAATTCCATATTCATGTATTATTGAACAACGCGACATGGTCATCGATACCCCCTGCACCACTGAATTGGAAATTATGTATCAAAGAAAAACCAAACGAGCCGATAACGCGTATTCCTCTTTCCATCAAATTCAGTTTCATTTTGCTCTTCGGCAACAATGCTGTACTATAGGGAAACGAAATCTTTACAATAGAATTTCATTAAAAGTTTTCTGCCGTGGCGTCAAAAGATTACATCTCATTCAAAGGAAAATAACTTATGGGTGTTTGAATTTATGCGCAATATTACTTTTCAGTCTTTCAAGATTTCAATGTGGTGATAATATACGAGACATTTATTCAAATATTTGGCATAAGATCTTGGCGTTCTTTAATTATAAACTTGGATCAAAAGGTCTTGATTCATATGTTTGACTAAAGAAGTTGTATTTTTTTAAATCTTTGTTTATTTAACGTTATAAGTGAATGAATAGCATATTTAAGTCAGAACTCAGATGTGAAACTCAATATTTGTCATTACTAACTTTGTCGTTAATCAAATTATCAGACAGACAAACTTTCCAAACAATCTCGTCTTGGAAATTAATTGATTGAATTAGTTCATAATTGATATGCGTCAGAGTATACAATATACATCTCAGCTTATGCAAATCCCTATTGGACCTTACATATAACCATCGTACTGTCACCAATTGTATTATATTATGCACCGACTAATTTTGAATACATACAATATTCTACTGTATCATGATTATTTACGATGTATAATATAACAGAGGGTTAGTTAAAAATTCCACAGATCGTTGAAGTTTTCATTAGCTTATCGTATAATTGACCTATTAAGAATCCTTCAAAAATAATGAACATAATGAGAAACGCTAATAACGATAACTTGTTACACATTAGCTAAATTAGTTTATACGAATGAACTATTGACACTTTCGCTAATGGAATGTGGTCGATAGATTAGAATTCAATTTGACAATTCTGAAATTCAATAGACTTATTTTCGGGATTACACTTACCCATGTTTAGTGGAAATACAATTCGCATTTTATACCTAAATTTGTAAAAAAAAAATTAAAATATCTCGAAAAAATCCTAGCGGTCTGAAAATGAGTTTTTTTGAATTCTTGATTGAAGTTCGGAAATAAAATTTATCAATACTTATACTTTGGTATTTCGTCCAAACTATAGCATATTATACTATAAAACTTTTTTTTACGAAGATAACGATCTAAAATGACGATCTAAACGTGGAGAATTTTATCAGTACCCATTTTGTCCTTTTTATTTCGCAACAAAAAAAAACCACACAGCTCCGAAACATTTAATAGATAAAGTAAGTATATATGGGGATTATTCGACGCCACTATTATTGCCCTTCTTTCCGCCATCATAAAGGTTGAAGAAGTTTCGTCTGGAAAAGTGTTAGACGACATCTCCAATTTCCTCCTCTATATCCAATACAATACACCAACGAGAAGGAAACTCGCTCCGGGGAAAGCAATGAAACCAGCACATAGAGGAAAAACAAGTATAGGAAATAACGATATGGACGCGAGGATCGTATTATAAGATCCCGGCAAGGATGTGTTGTGCGCCCGAGTCAACTGTCAGAGGGAGAAAACGACCAAGTGCTCTCGCTCACTCTCTCTCTCTCAGTGCGAAATAACGATCGTTCTCGGCATCCCCCTATATATACCTGCTCTCCACTCTCTCTCGGCTCTCTCCTCTATCCGTCTCTGGAGCGCAGGATGATTCTGATGTCATTAGAGAATCGAGGTGGTCAAAGTCGGGACACACGACCCGAGGGTAGAAGAGAACGCAGAGATTCTCAAACGGAGCGTTCACGCGGAAAAAATTGAAATTCTCTGGTCTCTGGTATAACCAGCGATTTACACATCTCTCTTTCTTTCTCTGCAGGTTCTCTTGTCGTATACAGATATACGTAGCCTTGTTCGCATGGCTTGTCGCTCGCGATGCATCGAACGTGATTCGCTCTCGCGGAAAAAAACACTGCCGCTAGCGGACGATGTCAACGTCGCGCTGATTCATGAATTTTCCAAAACGCTAGACAGAGAAAATTTCGTGATTCCCAATAGCTCTCGGTTCCTTGTTCGACGTGTAATACGTGTGCGAAATTCACGTTGTCGGTCCCGGTAATTGGAAAATCTTGCTCGGCACACATCGACCGCACCGTAAGCATTTTCCAATTTACATTTAAAAGAGGCGCTCTCGCGCCATTACTTTTACAATGGATATATTGAGGTCCGACAGCCAAACGGGCAACACCACAGACGCGTATTTAATATCGTGCATAATGAAGCTCGATAGTGTAAGCTATGAAGCTTCGCGTGAGACGCGCGGTATGTAAACGGTTATAATAAGCGTCGGAGCCGGTTGGTTACACAAGCTCTGCGAGTCTTGTACAATACATACATATATACAAGTGGGCAATGGCTTAGAGAGCGAGACCCTCGATTTATACACGAGAAGTCAAAGGCTAAAGACCTCGCGCTTGCGCGTGCATTATACACACAAAGGCTTGATGCCAAAGGCCACACTCTATACTCGCGCATCGGAACACACACTCGCCGAATGCGCTGCATATATAGACAGGGAGGGAGACGAGACTGTTAGTGTATGCACAATGGCTGGGCCGGTAGAGCAACGGAGCGATCGAGCTTGGCTCCGAAAACGAGTCTCGTGCTGAAACTACAACCCCCCGAGATACGCACTGCGCCACGTGAAAAAGCACGAGGAGCGAAATAGGCACTGTATCCGATGATTCATTGCTTTCGTATGCTGCGAGGTATTGTTTTGGGATAAGTGAGTGGTGATTGGATTTTTGTGCCGTTGTTGGCTTTTCGTTAGGAGTGAACTGGTTCGATTTCTTTTCAAATTTAATATAGCACTTTTTTGATAATACTCCGTTATGCGGCTGCTTAAAAGCAATGATTTACGTGACGAAATTTGTCAGTTGATAAAACCTTGCGCGAATTTTCGATCATCTAATAACAAAGGATAATCGATCTTTAAATTTTTCCCATTAAACTTTGAGAATATGAAAGTTTGGGGTGCAGAGGACCGCTCGCTCCGAGTTGTGCAGTGAAAAAACTTGGCCAAAGTTTGCGCTCCAGTTTTTTTTTTGTTTTAATTAGTCCGCAGGATACTAATTCACCCCGGAGTTTCATTTATTTTCGAAATTCGGGCTCTCTCATTCGAATTATACGGTATGATTCGCAAATGGAAAGGGTGGGTATAAAAGTGACCGCGAGTTCGGTGTATTGGAGCGTGCATTGGCGCATATATATCGATATGAGCGCGCGCCTTCATTTTCACGTGAAATATTTGCAGGAATCATTCAAATTTCACGCTGCACTTGACGCAATTAAGCGCGACGATCGATCGGCAAAAAAATATTGTATAAACAATCACTCGCATACAATATGACCGCGAATTTATTCATCGCATTAACGTTAACTGTTAACACGATTTAATTTCTTAACCCAATCGCTTAATAGGAACGTTATAAAACCTTGATTCAACATTCGCATCGGTGCAATAATCATACAAGGAGGTTTTAAGGGCGGGATTAAGCAATATAATCCAATCTCTCGAAACAGTTATTCGCCTCGATCCCTTAAACCGTCCTATATACAAAATAACAAGCTCACTCGTGTGCACTCATGCGAATACGCCCCTATCAGTCAAAAGGGCCCCAGACGTCCTCCGGACTCTACAATGCCATTCAAATTACTCGCTTAATAAAGGTCTGCAATTTCAATCACGACGTCTTACGACCGGCTATATAAACCTTCCTTACTAACCCTCCCCCCCACATTTCCATGCGCAATATTCCACTAAGAAGATCGCAGTGTCTAAGTCATAATTGTTGAAAAATCGAGCCGCGCGTGTACACCCGAAGAAGCTGAAAGATCGCCCGGCGTCCCGCTTTTAAAAATACAAGGCGTTCGCAGCGGCGGCGGCGTATATAGCCCAGCTACACCTATCTCATGTATGTTACATATCGCATTACACACGTCCAACATCCCAAAAGCCTGCACACGAGCCACATCTCTCTTTCTCTGTGTAGTATGAAGTCGGCCGCTCGAGCTCCTAACTGTCGCATCCGCGAGACATCACATGGATCTCTCTCTCTCTCTCTCTCTCTCTCTCTCTCTCTCTCTCTAGAGTATAGAAGCTCACTCTGACCGCGCCCCAAAACGAATTCAAAATAAACTCAAGTTCTCGAGGCCCGAACAAGCATCAGCCATAAAAACCTGTGAGCAATGTGTCGCGTCGCGGCTCGCAAGTCTCGGCCACTGACGCCGTCGCCGCTGCTTCTGCCACTCGGCATACCAGACACGTACACACGTGCCGTATAGCTGCTGCAACGCACACTGCGCGTATAGTCCGCAGCTGCTACTTCTGGCCAGCTCTCTCTCTCTCTCTCTCTCTCCCACACCACACACTTCTCTCGCGTACTCCCTTCTGCATCATGCGAAGAATTGAAAGCCCTTGGACTCGGACGCACGTATGCATAAGGTTTGCGCCGTCCCGGGTCCACTGCACACGCTCTCTTTCTCTCTTTTTCTCCACAGCTCTCGAGGTCTTTTACATACGTTTCAGAGGTCTGCCAAAAATGCGGGCTACTCTTTTTGTTTTCGCGATTCTTTCTCTCGTCCCGAGGTCTCTCCCTTCTCTCTCTCTCTCGATCCTTTTCGCTGCTGCTGCTGCTGCTGCTGCTGGGTTTCGAGAGGGGTTGGCGCGAAAGCGGTTGGGTGCGCGCCGGGCATCCCTTTTGTTTATCGCTAATTCATTGTTGGCGGTGAGTTGCGCGTGTACAGAACCGGTGAAAGGGTGAGACGACCAGTCGAGATCGTTCGAGGTCGGGGATTATACCGGCGAGATGTCGAGGAATCGTTCTCGGCTGTTATATTTTTAATGCTTCATTTTTTTTTGTTGTTGCATAGAACGCGGCTTTGTGCGCACGAGTGCAGGCCCATTGACGATAATAATGCTCCCATTGTGGGCGAGTGAATTTAAGTTCGATTATGAAGCGGTAATCGTTTTGATATAAAGAAAATTACAGAGGTGTTTGGTGTACAGGGATCGAGGTCGCTGCTATACCTATACACTTGTACTCTTGTGCTGCATTGTTGATTTAATTTCGCGCATATATAGCTTTTTGCAGCCGGAAAGTTTATTAGATACGTGACTTGGTGTCCGTTGCGTAATTGAAGCTTCGAAACGTTGTAGCAGGTAAATATGAAACACTCGGGTAGAATTTTTTTTAATATCATTATTTCTTTTAAATGTTTGTATTATAATTTAAAAAGCGCACGCTCGAAGATTCAGAAGTGGGACGTTGAAAATGTGAAAAGCATTTAAAATCCGCACGGCTGTGGAAATGTACAGGTATAAAGTATTTCGTTTATTGCTGAAATGCTTCGAGCTCGGGTGAAAACCCGGAAGGATGAGCGAAAGGGACGCTTGGTATCCAGGTACAAAACGTGCTGTATTCGTTTGTACGAATAGAATAGTTGAGCTTACCGGTATAATTCTTCGGCTACATTATGTACCAGAGTCTTGCACAAACTCGATTGCAAGCATTTCCCATAACTTTCTGCAGCTACTACTACAAGTTGCACTCCGTAGCGCATTCATAATATACATTTCGTGAATGTAACTGAATAAGGAAAGAAATTTCACCGAAGAGGTATATCTTCGTATCGGAGAGAGCACATTTATCCCAATATAATTTGCTAAGACCAAACGTATTGCCGTGCATAATCGTAATTCACTACCGTCCGACTTTTACACCGGACTACATTAGATATTCAGCGATATATTGCGTGTCGCACGCAAGGCAGGCCTGCAGCATCTTTTATTTAGTACGTCACAATAAGACAAAAGATAAAAATTTATATTCACTCGCAATAAAAGTGTTAGAGACGGAGCGGTTTAAATTCTTTATCACTTCTTCTGCGTTTTATGGGCCTCTTAAAAAATTTGGTTTCCGCGCACGAACACACGACACCCGCGTCACATCCAATGCACGACAATGAATTTTGCAACAATCTTCCCTACGTCCCTTCTTCTTCTTCTTCTTCTTCCTGCGAGTCTGTGGTTGGCTGTTCGCGCGAGACACGTCCAAAACAAACATTCGCATATAAGCTCGACACTTAAAACTAAAAAGCCCTACTGAAATTATAATTCGCTGCATTCACCAAAATTTATTCATCCACAACGGGACCGACGTTTATAATCTTTTGAATTTTTCAAACGCAAGGGAATACTGGATGATTCGCTTTTGAGATGTTAAAGATGAATTACAAAGTATAACGGGTTATTTTGTAAGTCTTTTCATTCGAGTGAAGTATAATATTTATATATCATTTTGAATTTATCGATTCAGTAAATTTAGTAGAACGGCATAGAATTTTCATCATAATAAATTGTAGCACAAAATTTTCAGCAGTTACAAAAAACAACATTAGTAATGAAACCATGTTATATGTGCACGGAAAAAAATCGCAAGCAGAGTTTCATGAACCTTCAAGCAAAATTTACCGAATAGCTTGAGCTGAACTCATCAAGCAAGATGTGATTGACGGTTATAGAACATCTACAGAACTAGTTATGTAAATTTTGCTTGATCAATCGAGTAAAAGAAGTTAGGTATACTTTAGCTAGCCAATCAAGTAATTATTGCTCGCGCGCGTGCATTTTCTGTTGCTTGCCGCTGTAGTTGTTTACACCGTATATGTTTATAAATGAGTTATAAATTAAATAACTTGAAAAGTTA